>APFE031171604.1:26690-43799 GCA_000404065.3 Pinus taeda | reverse complement strand
ACCCACTGATCTGACCCAACGTCATCCTCCCAGCATGAAAGCCCTTCTTCACCTCATGAAAAGCTTAGATCACCCAACTTATGATATTCCACCAGGAAACCAACAACACTTCCTTACAAGATACAAGATTCCAGCCTTTGGATCTCTGGGATGAGGGATCCATATATAGATGATTGTAAGAGGGTGATTCAGCTTCTGGGATTTTGATTAGTGTCCTCTCTCTTATAGTTCTTGATTCCACTTGGATATTGATGATCTCTTACTCATCCTTGGGCGAATTCAAAGAGGCAAGTGTCACAAGAGAAGTTTCTAGAAGATTCCATGATCATCCACCTTGAAAATTGTCTCTGCCATTTGTCTACTCTCGCCCATCGCACCCTACAGAAGGGATTTCTAGTATGCATCGCACTTTTTACACTAAGCAAGTGAGATGCATCGCACCCTCTACACTGAGTAGTCTATATGGTCCAGTTTTGACCAGTTCTGAGTAGTTTTCTGTGGAGAACTTTTGGGAGATGATGTAATGAGATGACCTTGTTCCTTTAGGGCATGAAACAACACTTTTAGGGACTCATAAGCCCTTGGTTTATGGACATATGTGATTGGGGTTACAGTGCCCAAATATGTCTATAACACTTCCCCACCATTGATTTCATTCACTAGATCAACGGTTGTTGCAATATCGCATCAAACCTTCATGTGCCTCCATCTCCTCTCGCATGCCATATGTGATTACAACCAAACTTCAAATAAAATAAAACTCTGCCTATAACCTCTTCAGGTTCGCCCTTTTCAATTTGTTTATCGCGACCTTTCTTCACCATCGATCTTACCTTCGATCCGACGGTTGTACTTCTTCCCAATCAACAAATCAAACTGACACTTTGTGACCATTGATCAAGATCATCTTGATCCGATGGTCCACAACGATGTCGGGTGGAACACTTACGCGAGGTTTAATGCCTTTTCGGACCCGATGGGAATTATAAACCCACAATCTATAAAATTTCAGGTCCATCCATTCCATTAATGCTTGATCAACTTACGACTCGATACCCATTGGATGAGGAGTTCTTAAATCCTATGGTTTGTAGCCCTTAAACTAGCACATTGGTTATCTACTCACTTAATCCCACAGTTGACTGTGACGTGGTATTGATTTTTGTGATCAATGGGTGAGATTAATTGTGGGATTTCAACAACGATTTAGCCTTCCGTACACTTGCTACCCTCACTTCTCTTTACTTCGGTTTTATGCCATTTCTTCAATGTTTTCTATGTTTTTACTTCCTTCGGGTTTCTGGTCCTTCACCGTTCTGTGACAACTCTTTCCTTCACTTTACTCCACTTTTTCCTTTATACTCCTCCACTTTCACTGTAACACTAAAGGATTTCTTCTGTATTGTCCATGTGTACAGAGCTATAACACGAGCTTTATGGTTCTCTCCTTGAACCTCTTGATGTCTAATAATTCTACCCATCAAATTATTTTACTGGAATTTTTCTCTAAGACAACACTACCCACAATCGTAACTGTGGAGCTTCCCAACAACTTCTCCCCAAACCGTAGCTAGAAGTTATTCAGTTACGCTTCTATGTATCTTGCCTCCCTTGTCACTCTATGCTTGCAACCTATGTTACACTGAATTATTCTAACTACACACAGATTATAATTCAGTTACGTAGTACACATTATAAAACTCTAAATTGAGTTATATTTATTAATAGACAAGTATTTACATAGAGAATTCCTTCTCAGCTTGATCTTCTATCTCAGTGGCCTTTATTCTCCTCTTTCCCACAAGCTTACAGTCTAATTGATTGGCTCCTCTAACTACTCTTTTAACTACTGACTAACTACCGACTACCTAACTTGTTCTCGCCTTTTAGGCTTATATTTATACAAAAAGGTTATGTTGAACTAAGTCTAGTTGAGATCCTTAATTTGCTGAACTAACTCCTCAATATTATCTAAATCCACTTTTAACTCCTACTTATCCCTAAGGGTCCTCTCTAGTTCCTCAAATCATGATACTTATAAGAGTTACAATTGATTTCCAACTCTCTAATTATCATTAATCACTCATGTTATCCTATACTTGAGACCATTTACCAATATCCAGTAGAAATTTCCACTGTAGATCAACAGATTATGCAATAAACTAAAACACAATACAAGATCTACTTCTACAACACTTTGCGGAAGCTTAATTGAATTGAGCAAGATTAAGAGAACACATATAACTAAGAATGAGAAATCAATCACACATAACACAGAAGAAATAACCCGAGGAAAGCCTCAGCATAAAACCCCAACTCTATATTATCATACAAGTGGAAATCTTGTTCAAGTTACAAAAAAAATCAACTCTCAAGCTATCCTACTCTCTTTGCAATCAAACAATACAGCTCACAGACTGAATAGACATAGTATATGTCCTCCTCAAGCCGTCCAAGCCTCCTATTTCCCTGAACAATTTTTCTTAGGGTCCAATGATGTCACATGTGTGAATTGGCCTCATCACACTCACTAAACCTGAAGAAGTAACTAATGAATCCCCAAGGAAAGAATTCCTTCTGCATGCAAGGAATATTCACAATGGAACATTCTAGCAACTGATAGTACACTACCCCTCCATCTGATCTCAACTAGGTCTCTATCTAAACTGACATGCATGAGTTATTTATGAGAGAATACTCAGTTATCTAAAGTGCAGTAGTTACATGCATGCAAGAAGTAACTAACTGAACTTACATTAATTCAACAAACTGTTTGAATTAATCTAACTAGACTTGACTCAGTTAACTAAGTCAACTAATTACAACTCAATATTACAACTCATCGTTATCTCTTTAACTGATGGATAAATTCCTCAATTAATGGAGAAACTGTTGCATGTCCCCACATAGACTTCAAGTTTGATTTTCCTTAACTAATTAACTCAAGATGAATTACTTAATTAATTTACAAACTGCTGCTAAGATCAAATTCAATTTTTACTTCACTATTTTAGTTTAGGGACTGACTAAAATAGGAAGGTATCCCGAAATGTTATTTATAGTGTTGTAGCATTTTTTTGGTTTTGATTAGGTAGAATAAAATAGTCAAAAAATAAAAAATATTATGAAAAATTATTAAGTTAGGATATGGACATAACAATATTAAAAAAATCTTTTTGAAAATATCTTGATGATGATGTCCATATCAAAGAAAATGTTAGGTTAGATGTCCTAAAAAATCAAGACAAAAAGAAAAAGCTAGGTTGGAAAGAAAATGAAACAAATAAACTCTGAAAGTGAACAAGTCTAAATGCCCCAACTATTTTTCTACAAAATAATGGTTGTGTGCACCTTTTCATAAATGCCACAACCCATGACAGTCAAATAGTTTAATCTTGACTGCTTCATGCTTTAAATTTGATGTTATGGTTAGAGAATAAAGATTTGGCCAAACTATTTAATCTTGGCAGATCAATAGTTAAGTAGAGAATAATAAGGTATTCATCAGTTTAATCTGAGCCCTTGGATGTTATAAGGTTAGAATTACATAGTTTTCTTTTTAAATAAACAGAAATGAAAAGGGTTTGCTAGCATAAATGCACCCATTAAGTGAGGAAAAAATGATAGGATAAGCAAAGAGTAAGTAGAAAAAAGGTTGCAAAAGTATGATAATTCATTGGACAAAATGTACATTTATCATGTTTTACCATATGTTTCTATGTCCATGAGGCAATTACACAAAGAAAATGAAGGTCTACAAGATAAATTGATTAACTTCCCTCATCCCCATTCATCCTTATATTTACTAATTACCCCTTCCCACCTTCATATAGTTCATATTCATTCATTTTCCATAAAAATCCCTTTTCCTAAGGTTAAAATCCTTTTTGCCTAGGAAAAGTGAAACCCCATGTTAAATCCCCTTTTACCCAAAAACCCAACAAAATATGTTTACCCTAAGTATTGATGTATATATGTGAAAAGAAAATATCTCATGAAAAGGCATTATACATAGTATATTTCCCCTTTCGACTCATATTTCATATTAACACTAACTTAACATATTAAAATCCTAAATTCCCTTTTCCCATATATTGTCAACACCTTTATTAAAATACCCCAAAACCATAAGTTTTATAATAAAACTATGTATTTCATAACATATCACATATTCGCAGATTGCAAACTTTTCAATGTGCATGCACTCTCCCTACATTGCGATATGAAATTGCGATGGACCCGGACCCGATGCAATATATATCATAATTCAATGCCATTTCACATTTGCCTCCATCACAAACTCCCGGCTAAAGCATTACCCTCCGCCATTGTGATCTCTGATATGCAATGAGAACTCGGACCCGATGCAGTATTAACCATGATATATTTTCCATATCGTGTCCAACCCCTATCACATTCCTTTGCAATGGGCCTTCCTTCGCTAAACCCTTATTGAAATACGCAATGAACCTAGACCTGATGTCATTTCTCTGCCTAAATTCATAATAATTCAGGTTTGATACACAATGTTTTCCAAAGTTTTTCTTTGTTAAAATGTTTTTTATAATTTAAACGAAGAATTAACCTAAACCTCAATTTAACTGCTAAGCTCAGTTTTAAACCATAATAAAGTTATACTGCCATGATTAATCATGGGACCCTCTGCTGCTCTTTCCTCTTACCTCACCACTACTCTTTCACTCCACCACCATCCATTCCAATACATTCAAATCCAATGACCCTCAGTGATTTCGGGTTGGCTCTCTGTCCGAGCATTACCTATCCGAAAAGCGGTATTTCACTGACCTTCCCTTGCTATGTGTTAGGCTCATATTATTTCAAGTGACCCCTCCCAAAACCACCTATGCCTTATAAAGTGGTGCAATAAAAACCAAAACCACCTCCCGCATAACAACAAAATGACCACTGTTCACTTTGCACCATATTTCAAAAACGAAAGTTGTTTTTCTGTTTAAATGAAAAAATACCATTTTCCTTTATTTCGCCTATTTTCACAATAAACCCTCCATAATCCTCTGCGACCAATAAAGCCATTTTTTACCTTACAATATGCTCAAGACTCCTTCCAATATCCTTTTGAGCTCAATAAACCCATTGATATCCTCCTCTATCACCTATGTTTTCTTAACAATTTCTATGTTTTGCAGGTAAAAACTTTTTTTCTAACCTTACAAAGAAAAATCCTGCATACAATTTGAAGACAAATATTAAGATCATATCAAATTACTTTACCATGTGACATAAAATCTAAAAGGATTTGCTATTGAAAAACACACTAAAAACCTGAAATGCATAGTAAAGGTAAAAAAGGAACACAGTAAAGGCTACCCAGCAAGGTCAAAGAATATTCATAGAGTTTAAAGAGTATCAAATGAAATATCAAATGAAGGAATCAACCAACGTAAAGGATATAAACAATCAATCAGCTTAAAGAAGAAAATATCAAACAACAAAGCCAGCACAACCTGAATAAAAGGGGACAGCAAGAAGCAGTTCAATAGCTACCCCTATCTTCTTGCATGAAGATCTTTCCTTTCCTAGAATAAATCTCAATCAGTTTTACGATATTTTCTTAGTTTCATTATTGTATAAATAAATCTTTTCTCGAGTTTTTAAGGGTTATAAGTTCAATATTCATTGTTCATTTCTCATTAAGTTGTGACTGTTCATTCTACTTTGAACCTGGTTGCACCTTTGAAGGAAACTTTTGTAGACACTTGATGTACTCAGTCTTTCTGGAACCTTAATACAAAGCAGAGGATTTTGAATTTGGTTTTACACAGTTTGTGTTATCCTATAAGTCTTTCTAGCTATCAATCATTATGTTTTTCTTTATATGCTTATGACTTATAGAGATATCTAGGTAGGAATAATTGTGTCTCAATTTATTCCTATAAGCTCCTGAAGTGATCATCTATTAAGAGAATGGATTAATGAAATGTATGTTTAACTAATCCCCTCTAATCAATAAATCATCAGCATCTTTTGTAAGCTTAAGTATATTGCCTTGAATCTTTGGAACATAGTTTAGAAGGTTTTCATACTTATGATTGTTCTATTTTACAATCTAGAAACTATGATAGTCATATTATTTTTTGTCTTCTTCTCACCACTATTTGATCTATATCATTGTGTAAAGATTTATAGAAACCCTTTGCTGAGATATTAATATTATCCAAAGGATTAAGTATTTCAATTCTAAATCTATCTTAAAGCATTGGTCTTCCAAAACTAAAACCAAAAAACCCAAAACAATTATTTTAGATGCTCTGGCATTGGTAGCTGACCTACTACTATCTCAAAGGTACAACATCAGACTGGCGTCATCGTGGGGGATTCGAATTTCTTTTAAGTTTCCCTTGGGACGATGATATTCATTCATTCTTTTCCTTTAAGGTGATTAAAGGTTTAGAAAGGTTAAAATCATTCACCTAGATGACTCCACACTCCCAAGTTGGCATTTTTTAAACATACCATATCTCATTCAAAAGCTAACATAGTTAGTCCTTTGTCAGATCCTGAAAAGCTTCTAAGAAAAGCTAGTTCTAAAAGGGGACATCAACCATCTTCTTCTTCCTCTTCACTCCTACAGTCTGAATAATTAGAATCATTTGACCCCTATAGTAATATCCCATCTAATCCTCATTACTCCCATTTATCACCTAGGGTTGCTAAACTTCGATATAAAGGAGTTGCTTTTAAGTCATCCTACCTTATTCATTCATTAAAATCTCATCCAATACCCACATTACCACCAAGATCACCTAAAATTGAATCTAATTTGGGTGTTAATCTACCAGAATATAAACCCACAAATTTCATATCCCCTACCACCTATCATTTTCCTTCCATTTTTGACCGACCTAAAGCTTCTTCTTCTGAACAAATGGAGGAACCTTCTCTATATATTCCAATCCTCTCTTTGAAACAAAAGAAGGTATTCCTTTATATGTCCCAAATTTAGTTGTTAAGACTTCTTTGAAGTCTTTCAAGAGATTTCCTCCTTCACCTCCAACTATTTCATCAACCCCTAAATCACCATCCTCTTCCTCTACTTCTTCTTCATCCTCTACATCTACACAAACACCACATACTCCAACTAGACAACCTCATACACTTCAAGCACCTCATACACCACTTGCTGTCATGGCTTTCCGATCTATTCTACAGGCTAGATATGTTGCCTTAGCCTTACCTAATAACCTTGATTCATTCCCAGTTGCATACTTAAAATACCTTCCCAAGTACAGTGGAGAAACTGGTCCCTCAGCTAAGGACCATCTTCAAGCTTTCCTAGACTTTGCAGACAACATGAATATTGAACAAGAAAACATTTATATGAGATTTTTTGTACAGTCACTTGAAGGAAATGTGAGGATTTTGTTTAGGCAGTTAACAGTAGCTTCCATTAGAAATTGAGAAGATCCTACAACCATATTTAAAAATCAATGGGGTGTGAAAAAGGATCCTCTTTATTTCCTCACATAATTTGAAGAGCTTAAAAAGAACTTTAGTGAACCAATGTCAAATTTTATCATAAGACTCAATAAACTCTATCACAGAATGCTTGTTGATTGTAAGCCCCCTATAACAGCAGCTAGGTCTAGATTTTCTAAAGCTTTTAATGATGACTTTGTTGTTATGCTACGAGAGAGAACTTCAAGAACTCTTGAAGATATTCAAACAAAAGCTATAGAAGTAGAAGAAAATAGGGCAGCCTCAACTTCTTTAAAACTTAAGGAAGCAAAAGCCCAAAGAAAACTCAAAACTGTTCAAGAAGCCTCTAGTTCCTCTAAGACTAAATCAGAAGACTCAAAAATAGATGAAATAACATCTCTGCTTAGAAACCTATCAAATAGGGTTTCAAAGATTGAACCCAACCTAGAACAATACAACAAACAGTTACTAGACCTCAAAACCAAAATCAAGGTTAGTATAAAAGAAATCCACCACTACAAATTCTTCAAAGACCTAGCAATGATCAATAGGTTCCTACTCCTCTATTGATAAATGACCAACAGCCTGATGATAATACTATGAAAATTACTGAAGATATTAATAGTATGGATTCTTCTTCCAATCAAACAACCATCATTCCTCTCTCACAACAAAATTAGGTTCAAGAAGATCGAGAAGCTTCATAGGTCTCTAAATATCATGCTTTCTCTAAATTTTTAATTGCAAAATTAAACAAGAGGCATGATCTTAGGCCTAGGACTAGTCCTGGGAGACCTCCAAAGGAAACTCCAATAATTGAACCATGTACCAAAACTGCTAAAGCTCAAATAACTCTTATTCATCCCTTAGATCAGTCAATTGATACTACCCAAACTAGTAAAAACATTTTAACTACATGTAATGTTGAAAAATAATTAGAGAGAGTTAAGATCCCAATTCCACTGTCAGAACTTTCTAAAAACCCTGATTACGAAAGCCAAGTCACAAAATGGATATAAAACACCTCAGTTGATGTTGAAGGTGATGTCATAAGTCTGCAATATGAAAAACCAACAGTAGTTTTTGGCCCTAGTTCAGACATGATAGATGAGATAGTGCCTCCTTTCTATGTAACTCTTAAAACAAATGATTCCATGTTGTATAATTGTATGCTTGATTCAGGAGCATCACATAACCTTATGCCAAAATCTATCATGGACCATTTGAAACTCGACATAACTAGATCCTACCATGACCTGTACACCTTTTATTCTAAAAGGGTTCCCTATTTGGGATTGATCAAGGATCTAGTGGTTACCCTTGCCCAAATTCCAGTGAAAAGTGTAGTACTTGATATTGTTGTCGCAGATATCCCTCCAAAGTTTGGAATGCTCCTTTCTCGGTCTTGTTGTGCCAAATTAGGGGGAACTCTACAGATGGATATGTCATATGCTACTATTCCTGTTTATGGAGGAGAGAAATTAAGATTATATAGAGAAGTAAGATTTGTACATACTGTTTGTAATACTAACTAGCCAAGGAACCATCCAATTTATGCAATAGATCAAGACTTTGGTTGTTTTCAACTCACTTCAAACCAACATAAAACTCAAGTCAAAATTGAAGAGGTAGTTGAAAGTCCTGAACCAAACCAAATTGATACTGATCTTTGATCTCTCTTGCACGAAACATGGGGTAGGAGCTGGAGTAGTTTTAATTTCACCTGAAAAAGAAAATATAACCCAATCATGTAAATTAGACTTCGAAGTTACAAATAATGTGGCTGAATATGAAGCTTTCCTTTTAGGATTGCAATTAGCCAAAAGCTTAAAAGTTCAAAACTTAAGTGTTTTTATTGATTTAGAACTTATTGTTAAGCAAGTAAGAAATGTTTTCCAGACCAAGCACCCTAGACTTAGGTCCTACCGAAATGAAGTATGGGATTCAGTTGAAAACTTCTTTGATGCTTTTAATTTGACTCATATTCCCAAAGATTGGAATATTCATGTAGATGCATTAGTTGTCTCTCCTATCTCTTTTAAAATTCCTGATCATACTAATGTACTCTATCAGATACAAGTCAAATATAGGCCATCTATCCTAGATAATCTGAAACATTGGCAAATATTCAAAGATGATGAACATTTGAAATCATTTATGCAGGTAATAGATGATTTTTCATTTCTACAAATTGATGAAGATAGAACTGAAATAAATAAAAATATAGATGGAAATGATACTTCAGATTTTAAAACCCAAATTGCTAATCATGACATTATTCAATTATCTAATAATTTTATTCCAAAAGGACTCATTCTTTTAGAAAAATTGTTTGGTCAAAATGATGTCCTCCAAAACCCTCAATCCATTTCTTCAGAAGATGACCTAGAAGAGATTAACATTGGAACTAATGAAGATATCAAAAACATCAAAATATGTGCATCTCTAGACCCTAAGATCAAAGCTTAATATCTTAAGTTATTGCAAAATTATAAGGACGTTTTTGCTTGGACTTATGTTTATCTAAAGACCTATGATACTTCATTAATACATCATAAGATTCCTTTGAAGCCAGAAGCAAAACCTTATCAACAGAAACTTAGAAGGATAAATCCAACCCTTCTACCAACTGTAGAAAGGGAGATTAAGAAAATGCTAGATTCTCATATCATCCTCCCTCTTAGATATTCTAATTGGGTTGCAAATCTAGTTCCTGATAGAAAGAAAATGGAGAAATAAGACTCTATGTGGATTTTAGAAATTTGAACAAGGCATCATTAAAAGATAATTATCCTTTGCCCAAAATGGATTAGTTACTTCAAATGGTTTCAGGAGCACAAATAATTTCTATGCTTGATGGTTTTTCAGGTTACAATCAGGTGAATGCTGATACAATAGACAGAGAGAAGGCAGTCGTTACTACACCCTGGGGTACATTCATGTACGCTAGGATGCCATTTGGTTTAACCAATGCTAGAGAAACATTTCAGAGAACTATGGACATAGATTTTATGGGTCAAGTAAATAAATTTGTGGTTATTTATCTTGATGACATAACTGTTTTTTCTAAATCTGATCAGAAACATCTAAAGCACTTGATGAAGGTTTTGACAGATGTAGAAAATTTGGAATATCATTGAACCCTAAGAAGTCCTTGTTTACTATCAGAGAAGGAAAACTATTGGGCCATATAATTTCAAAGGAGGGAGTAGTAATTGACCCCAAATGAGTATCTGCCATTGAAACATTGACCTTACCTAGAAACAAGAAGGAGATTCAAGCTTTTCTAGGCAAGATTATTTTTCTAAGGAGGTTTATTCCAAAAGAACCATGAAGTCAAATGGACGACCTCTTCTAGGCATGCATTTGAACAAATAAAAAGGGTTACCTCTGAAGCTCCCACCTTAGCTAGCCCTGATTATACTAAGGGTTATTTCATTTCTATTTACTATTTTTAGAAATTTTATGAAGTTTTGGGCAGAGGCTTGAGTCTTAGCCTTGGAAAAGCGGCTCAAAATTTGGCGTCGTTGGCATAGAACTGCCTGAAAAAGAATACAGTTGCATGGATCCCTTACTTTGGGAGAAACTGAAGGGTATCAATCACATGGAAGGCTTTTCATGGGAGCGACTATGGATCTAGTTCAGCATAAGATCAAGTTGTCTGATGGGTTGGACTCTTGGACGGGTTGGTTGGCTACTGAAGGTTCTGTAGCTTCTGAGGAAGGTTAGATTGGACTTGTCTTATCAATTCTACTTCCTTAATTGTACATTGGGAGTTGAATCATATCATAGTAACTCTTCATTACATGTTGACCCCAGTGAACCGGTTAGCTTGGGTAAATGTGGGATGAGGGTGTTACAAAAAGAGAGATGTGGTTCAACCCAATCTATGGTCGGGTGGTACAAGGAAGTCCCTGACTTGGTTGGCATTTTAATATGTTAATATGAACTATTTTCCTATTGTGATCTATGCGCACTTGTATTTATTATTATGGTTCTCTTATGGATTACTCTTCATAGTTTCTATTCTAGTTATATGTTGGTTATATGCATGGTTTTATGATGTTCTCTAACTATGGATTTCTCTCATGATTTGATATGTTATTGGATAGTTGATGAATTCATGGGCTAACAAGTGTTATTGTAGCTAGCTTGAGGGGGCATTGAGCCTTCTTGGTGAGTCATAAATGAAGTTCAGAAGTTTATGATCATATATGCATTCATGACCTTAGCTTATATGTTTGTCATGTGTTTTATGAAATGCCTATCTTGCATTAGAAATGTATTGGTCAAGATCTAGCTCAAGTTCTAATTTTTCAGTAATGTTATCCTTATTTTCATGATTATGGAAATTTACAGGAAGTTTTGGGTAATGTTTGAAGGATTTCTTGAAAAAGTGGCATAGATCTAGTGACCGCATGCATTGAACGGAGGAATTTATATTATAACCACTGGTAGCCATTCCTATGCATGTGCTTATAGCCTCCCAACCACATGCATGTAGTGTTATGGGTGCTGTTGAGGATTTTCCCTAGTGAAAAATAGTTCCAACTCAGGGATTGATCACATGGGGTCATTCATAGGCTCTTGAGCGAACAGTAGTCTCTGTGGGATGTCAATTTACTTCTATTTTGTAGGCCCCACTTCCATAACTATAGCTTGGAGGTTAGTGACACTTAGCTCATGTTTACCCTAGAGATATTATCAAAGTGGGTAAATGTGGTAGGAGATGTTACAACTATTGTTTGACACATTACAAGATTATATTGATTATGCAAGGAATATTAAAAGACAAGAAGAGTACATATGGAAGGAGCAGTGAATATCATGTGTATTTCCACTGATAAGTAGACAAATGATACTTTTTCAAAGCCTCTTTCTATAAGGATGATTGTGCACTTCCAAGAAAAACGTGGATTTATGGAGATTACATCCCTGGTTGAGAGGGAGTGGGGATGATATTTCATCATGCATATGGATTCTCCCTATGTGATGTATTTTGAATTAAATTAGGGAGATTATCCCTACGTAAAGTACATTGACCAGAATTAGTGAGATTGGGTTGATAGATTTGATAACATCATGGACATTCATTCTTACTATGTCATGTACTCTAATCAGAATTAGGGATGTTATCCCTGTATCAAGTATATTGAACAGAATTAGGAAGAATAGTATGGTGGACATACATTAACCCTATGCCAAGTACTATGACTGGAATTAGGGATTTTATCCCTGTGCCAAGTACTATAACTAGAATTAGGGAGATTAATTTGGTAGAGGCTAGTTGAAAGAGTTAGTGCTAATCAATGTTTTGGCTCGATCACTCTATAAAAGTAGGTTCCTTTCCAACATCATGATCAGTTACTCATTAAGTGAGCCCATATAGCATCATGGCCTAGAATGGCAACAACCATGGTGATGGCAACCTTATGGTGTAAGGATGTGGATGTCCTTTAGGATTTGACCATGGTGTTGGCAACCATATGGTGTAAGTATGTGGATGTCCTCTAGGGTTTGGCCAACCCTATGAAGTTAGAATATGGATGTTCCCTAAAATTTGATCATGCTGAAGGAAAACATGTACTAGACTGTATACCATGAGGTTGAGGCACTGACTAAATCATGGTGACTAATTAAGGGTGAGATTGTACCACAGGTTAGGTCTGCTAAACTAGATGATGGTACCTAATGGATATTGATGATGTACCATAGGTTAGGTGTGCTAACCTGGAATAATGGTACTAAATGAATGTTATGATCATTATAGGTCAAGGTTTTTGTTCTGCATGACTATGAAACCTTATTCTTAGAGAAAATACTTCAAAATAGAATATCTAGATAGTTATTAGAATACCTCCCTAGCTAAGAGGGATTATTGAATTTTGTAGCTATGGTCAGTCTTCATAATGCACATTGGTGTACTTGTAAAGATAAAATTAAATTATATTTATGGTGAGAGAAAATATTAGTTACCATGTTCTTCATGCTTGTGAGAAAAGAAAAATTATTTATTTATTTTGTCAAAAGACTATTTTATGAGGCATTTTCTTCATGCCCTTTTCAAAGTAAATAAATTGATTTTTTTCAAAAGAAAAATATAGACTCAAAAATATTTCAAGTAGGCTCCTTCGATGCTCAATTCATCTTAGGCCCTAATGACATCATTTAATACCCCTTCCTATGCATATAAATATGATACATGTCCTTCCTCCAAAGGCACCATTTGACCTTACTACAAGGGCACTTATCATCTGAATAAGGTAAAGAAAAGGAGGATACAAAGTGGGAGCTATCTTGGTGGCAATGTAAGATTATCCCTGTGACAAAGTGTGAGTTATTTGTGACAATGCGAGATTATATTTGTGAAAAAGTGTGAGTTATCTTTGTGGCAGTGTGAGATTATCTCTATGAAAAATGCAAGTTACCTCTATGGTAATGCAACATTATCTTTGTGAAAAAGTGAGAGATTATCTCTATGACAAGTACAATTTACATGATCCAAGTCAGTAGTACCGAGTGTACTCTTTGATGTTGGTATGAGACAGTGATGGTCCAAGACTATGATGATATGATATTGTGATGATCTAAGACTGTAATGAGCCTAGTTATGACGATCTAAGTTATGATGATCCAAATATGTGTCATGGTCTAAACCTATGGTGTGATCCAAGTATGTGTATTATAGTGACATTATGATGAGATTTTGTGGGAGAAGGAGGTCAATACTTGGACCTCATTCCTGACCTTAAATGAGTTTTTTGAGGACCAACTTTGGACAAGTGAAAGAGGTGGACTTAACATCTTATTCATTGTCTTATGAGTGTGACCATAAGCATTGAGTTTGATATATCTCACATTGAATTGAATATTTCACTAAGAAGAAGGTTGTTGGGATTTCCCCCAAGTGGGTTTTCTCAGGCTAAACATTGTGTCTCTATTATGCATTATGATCTCTACCATTTCATTGTATTTATGGTATAATTTTTGAATGAGTAAGTTCTTAATGATACACTAAAAACTGCCAAACAAACATCTACATCATTGGAAGTAACTATCAAGTTTCATAAATAAAGTGCTTGTGTAAATTTCACTTGAAAAATCAACATGGTATCAGAGATTTTGGTGAAAGGATGGGGCATTGAGATCACCTTCTAAAGAAGGTAAATGTCCCTAAACTAAAAGTTCAAGTCCATCCTATACTTGATCTAAACAAGCCCTACCCAATTGAGTAAAATTTTTTACCTCTTTGGAAGAATATATATTGAAGTCACTCATTCACCCTCATGAAATAATTCAAAATCCATAAGAAGATATATATATATATATATATATATATATATATAATATATATATATATATATATATATATATATATATATATATATATATATATAATATATATATATATATATATATATATATATATATATATATATGTTAGGATATTCTAACCCATAGGAAATAGTTAAGTATAACTTGGTCTAGTATATAGTTAGGTAAAGTGTGTTTCTTTACTATGTACTTTTGTAACTTACAATTCGACGGTCACGATATGTAGTGATCCGACGGTTCATTCTCTCCTCGGTATTACCGACACTTGATCTGTGGCTTAACACTCGATTGGTCCATGATCTCTATTTAAAGAGCATGGAGGGTCATTTGTAGGTTAACTGTTCATGAGAGAAGCTTATGTAAAATTTCATTCTTTTATTAATAAATTGCCTGAAGTGGCCACATTGGCTCAGGCCGTGGATTGTTTCCCTCTTTGAGGGTTTTAACCACATCAAAATACTGGTGTATTGATATGTGATCTGTTTGTGAGCAGTGTCCTTTGGTGTTCTATCTGAGAAACTTACCCTATAAATTCCTACATGGTATCAGAGCTATTTGAGGGCCGTGTCCATTGGTGATCCAAATCTGAAGCCGGTAGAACTGCATCCGGCTGTCGTTTCCTAGATCTATTGTTTCTGACTGCTTTCGGGCCGAGAGGACTGCTCTGTTATGTTAAGAGCATCTATTCTAGTGAGGAACCCCTTTCATTTCATGCGAAAATGTTTCTAGTAGCCCTAGCTACGTCATTTTTAAGATCTGGAGGTATACAGTGTTTATTTGCAGTTTCTAGTTATTTTCTCTCTATTTATTATTTCGGTTTATTTAGCTTCTTTTTCATTACTGGATCTATACCTTTCATTTCTGCATATGCTCTTTGCCTTGCAACTCTGTGCAATCTGGGCAAATCAGAAATAGAGAGGAAGGATTTTTCTCATGCGTTTGCTCTTTTCTGCTGCGCCTTAGTGTGATATCAAAAAATCAGAAACATTGAGGAAAATATTTAGTTTTCAGGTAAAGCTAACTTCAAGCCGTAAGGGTTTTTTTTTTTGTATGTCTGTGTTGGTTTTTTTGTTTTTTGTTTTGTAGGGAAAAATATCTTTCTCAAGCAAGCACGCAATCCAAAGCTTCAGTGACCAAAAAAAAAAAAGCCGCCTTCCCCCCTTCTCTCTCTCTCTCTCTCTCTCTCTCTCTCTCTCTCTCTCTCTCTCTCTCTCAAACTTTTAGTTTAGCTCACTTGGTTCAAAGATAATTTATGAGAGTAGAGGTATTGAGCTCAAGTCTCCTTTTTGTTGGAAAGGGACCTTTTTTTTATTTCCACACATTCCCGCACTTTGTCAGTGCCTTCATCAACTTTTCTTCAAAAAGCCATAACTTCTTCATCCAGAAGCCATTTTCAGAGCCGTTTTTTTTTAACCAGCCTAATTTTTCGAGATTTTTCCATTGAACACTCAGTTTCAGCATATATAGCTTCAGTTTCTGTTAAAATGGAAATTCCATGCTAAGTTATTCTTGACAGCACCAACTACTTCCAATGGTGGTCCTACATTGTGGATTTACTTAGAAGTAAAGGTCTTTACAGAATAGCTTCAGGCCAAGAAACCAAACCAAAAGATGAAGATAAGGCAGCTAAATGGGAAAATAGGCAAGATCAAGCACGTGGGTTGATAGGGATGTTCTATTTCTTCCAGATCTTAGATTCCATATTGCAAAACTTGATACTCTTGATGAAGCAATGAAGCAGATTACTAAAGTTTTTGGAATCACAAATGAACTTAGAGCCCATCAACTTCAAAATGAGTTGCTTACATTGGACCCCAATAATTTTTCTTGCATTAAGATTTTTTGTCCAAATTCAAGACCCTTAGACTTCTCTTGGAAGGTGTTAAGGTTAAGAAAGAAGATAGTAACCTTATCTATTCCATTCTTACTAAGTTGGGACCAGCCTACTCTGTGTTTGTTTCCACCTTCCATTCTACAAGAGAAGCCTTCATTTCTCAAGGACAAACCTACAAGCCCTCTTCCTTTGATTATTTTCGTGATTCTTTAATAAGAGAACAAGAAAAACTATTACACCTTGGTCTTCTTAATCTTGGAAACTCTTCTAAGAAAGCATTAGCCGCCCAGCAACAACCAAATTCAAAGAATCCTAAGAAGTCGTATCCTAAAAGGAATGGTCCTAAACCAAACAAGGGTCCTAAGCAATTTCAGCTTCAAAATGAAAAATCATTTCACCAGAATGATAAGGCAAATAAAAACAAAGGGAAGAAGACTGATAGACATTGCCACTTTTGTAATCGAGATGGCCACTTAGAATCC
>APFE031171586.1:0-23497 GCA_000404065.3 Pinus taeda | reverse complement strand
TTGTCATTGGACTGTGGAACTCTAATGCTTATCGGGTTTCGAACCACAATCCTTCATTACAAATAGATTATGTTCATGTGGTTTTATATATGTAGCTTATTAGGTATTGAGACCTTATTCTTTTTAATCCTATAGTGATGAAAACCCATTAAGCATGTTCCGACAACTATAAGCAAAATCATGTGAGGCAAGTAAAGAAACCAAGGCAATAAACTACAATAAATGCATTAACAAAATACCAAAAATACATTCTAAGAATGCTTTGAGATATATTGTAGGTTCTTATTCACTATAGGAGTATTTTATCAAGTAGATGCAAAGTCGCAATCAATTAAGGAATCATAAACTGCAAATTACATATTTCTTTAATACTTTGTTTTAGTATAGAACCTAGTATCGAATTAAGTACAAAAAGGTTGGAATTTGAAATTCTGAATAAGTACCGAATTAAGTATAGAAATTTTGTAAATTTAAATTATGAATATTAAAACATGTTAAGAAATCAATTTAATTTTTTTTTACTCTTTAAGCTTGAGAAAAACAATTTGAAATTTCTCATAATGCATTCTCCTAAACAGATTTGAAAATAGAGCAATAAGTCTAATACTAGGTGAAATACAAATCTAATGAAAAATTGAAAAGAAAATCAATTAAAATATACAATCAAATGAAATTCACTTCTTAAACCTAAAAATAATTACCATATAGTAAATTGAAATCATGAAAGTGAATAGGTCTAAGTTTTGCCTTACATAAATTCATTGCAAAATAAAACTAAAATGCTAGGTGTAAGACTAATCTACAAAACACTTATAGTAACACTTACCCACACTGAGGGGCCCTTCTCAAGAGATTAGTTCTACTAATAAAATCTCAATTCAAGCTAAGAATATGTACCACAATTCCACAACCATCAATTCTTTATTCACTTCAAAAATTTGGGTTACAAATCAACGCTCTAAATCTCTCCAAAAACTAATCGTTGATCTCCTATATTAAAAGAAGGAAAAAAAAATCCTTTTTCCCTTTGAGGCTTTATTTATACACAAAATCCATTGAGGAATGATAATATCAAATCCCCTAACCTCATGAAACAAATTTACAACTTTAGAGGAAAATCTCATAACTTTGGTTCTTGTGTAATTTTATACAAATTTGTGCTAAAGAACCAACCATACATTACCACGCATGATAGAGTTTGGGGAGTTAATTATATAAAGACTAACCCGTTATATTTTAAAATAAAACCTCTCTTGTAATTTAGTAATTTGATTCCATGGACTCGTAAATCGTGCTGAAAGATGCATGTTTAGATTTCTTGACAATCTGGGTTTTGTAGAAATTTTGTTCAAAATGGCTTCAAAGAACTAGTTCTAACCTTAAAATGATATTGAATTATTTGAAATAGTTTCAGGTACAAGTTGTTAGGATGTTGAAAACCCTATTTTCGATATTTTTGAGATTCACCATCATATGCTTGGAAATCGAGGTAGAACATGGCAATCTCAAAATTCCTACATATTTTTTTATGCAACTTAAATCATGTACTAGGATCCCACGTGTGAGTTGGTTATATTACAAGGATTTTACCTTTATATTAGGTCCATGTGGAACATAATTTACTATGTAGCTAAAATAAAAACATATTTTATAATTTTGAATTTTTTCTCTTCATTCATGCAAGTGCATAATTAAGTACCCAACTGTTAAATAGATACAAAGATAGAAATTTTCGTACTGAAGCATGATCCTTAGCCACCTAAGCACAATAGTAAACCCTAATTGACAAAATCATATTAAAAACTCATTTAATCATTTAAAATACAATAAATCGTTAATAATTAACCACAAGCTAACATGAATGAATTTAGTGAAAATTTGTAATATAATAGTTATGGAATATGTTATAAATGTATGGATATGGATTGTAAATGAACGTTTTGGATAGCCAATACAATAAGATATCTAGGGTCCACCAAACCCATGTAACATATTTCAACTTGGTCCATAAGTCTCCATGACATTCAACCATGGCTTGAAACTACTCGTACAGACCTTAAACCAAGACATATCTAAACACATTGAAGCTATAAATTTCAACGTTAAAAATGGAATTCTAGTTAATTCCATGGTTAGGAAGACTTTTGGAGACAAATGATGCTACAGGTCAAGTAATATCTCATCCATGGGCTTTGAGGAAATTTCATAAGTGCATAATCATAAAAGAACTTGGTCAGACATCAAACAATTCCACCCCACATTGTTAGGTATGTGCATAATTGCAAGGGGAAGCTATGAAATCATTGAACATGAACATGATATTGTTGGAAGGGAAATGCTAAATGTGATTCATGTGGTTTTCTCATTCACATACACAAATATCTACCAATTCCCTCAATTATGAGATTCAAAGAGTGTGGAGAAAAATCTAGAGGAATGGAAATAATTTTATAGATTAACTAGTTGCATACATATGTGATACGACCATATATACAAAAACAATAAAAGAAATTGTAAGCCTCTTATCACTCTAACAAGTACATCCAAGGACTTCCAATAATTCATGATGCCATGACTTCTTTACTACAGTGACACATTCACCTCTTGGTGAAATATTGAAATCTCACTCCATAAGTCCATAATGTAAAAATACTACGAATTCCAATCCTCAACACATTTTCCATGTTGATAAAATTATTTATAAGATACAAGAATTGAAATATATCATTTTCACCTACCTTCTAGACATAGAAATGATGATAAAATCCCTAGTTGGTTTATATGATAGTTCACCAATAATTGCCAAAGAACACAATTCCTTAAAAGGTGAAAATGGCTACCATTTGTGACTAAAATCTCATGATTATCATGTTAGAGATCAACTTGTTAGCTCTATGGAATTCATTAAACGAGGATTGTTCGTGATTCTTAGATACTCGTCCAAAAGCAATGGCGAGCATTTCAATGTGGTGGCGAAGGGCATGTTCTTCATGTAGGAACAAGTTTGTACATTGTTTGTTTCATACCTCTACCCTTAGTGAAGACAATGCTCTCAACTTTACATAGAAATACTCCATTTCAGGATGAGACATGTACACTATGAAAAATGAAATACACTTTATTCTTGATCCAAATCCAACTGTATATATAATTTTCACATTATTCTACTCATCATTATATAAACATTTCTAATAAATGTGACCATCAACTACATTTCATATATGCGAAAAACTACACTAGTATATATGTATATGTCTATATATGTAGCAAAGGGTTAGATATGGATCTTAAACTAAGTTTTATAAGGACTGGGACAGATTTCTGAGGCAAGTAGCACTAGGCCATGTATGCCCATCTTTTTATAGTATAAATCCATCAAGTATGGAAACACACCATGCATGCTTATCAATTAGAGGTGTGCGCTATGAGATGCATTATTCCTTCCACCTCATAGGAATTCCTTATACAATAAATTAAATCTTGGGTTGTTCCTTAACCATAACAAATGTAAAATTCCACAAATTTCAAAGGAATGTTTTGCACGGTGGTCGCTTTAGTGGGAATATGGGTCTATATAAATATATTATAGTAATTGGTTACAAAGAAGCTTGCGAGGACAACATCATGCATTAAATCCAGCCAATCATTTGACTTTGGGTATATCATATCTAGTATAGAGCATATCGGAAATTAGTCCAATGTGTGATTATTTTGGAATCATAGTTTATAGGATACAATTCAGCATAATAATAATAGATTTCAGTGTAATAGTAACAATGTATTAGAATTTTAGATGATGAGAATAATAACAATAGAATTCATGGTAATAGTACACTAGCATATCAACTAGAACAACAATATGTACTATGTGGTTAACGTAAGTCATTCACTAATTTTGGGAGAGTGAGTAATGGAAGTAAGTGTCAAATTTAAAAGAGAATGACACTTAGACAGGAAGAATACTCGCCTACCAACCTGAGATAGACTACAATCAGACTCCTTGTATAACTCTCACTCCCAAGGTTGATTTCAGAGCATGAGAAGGCTAACATAGTAACTAAAATCTGAGATACACTAGGGACTATATATATTTTTCCTCCACACGTTGAAGGGAATCTAAAGTCTACTGACAGCGAAGGAACTCACAAGAATGTCTAATCCAATGATTCCAGAAATATCTTACCTCCACCTACTAGTCAATGAGGGACTCCAGAGGCAAGGGCCTCCACCCTTGATTAGTTTAGCACAATAGTCCCACATAAAGACCACAAGTTAGAATACTAATTTCCTAAACTAGTTGTCTGACTATTCCACCAGTCTCACCAGTGCTACCTCAACCTCTGTGCTGGTATCTCTAAGCTTCTCTGAACTCTTCCTCACGGTTTCTACGTCTTCAAATTTATTTGTACAATAATGTTGCGCAGATCTACCCTTCTTTCCTCATGTATTGGGCAAACCATCTTGTGCCTTTTTCTTCTCTTTCCCATTGCCAAGAAAACACATTTATCCTTCTATTTTTCCTTGTTTATTGTCCGTACTCCCTAGCTTGACTCCCTCCTTTCCTACTATTTGAATTCTTCCTTAGGTTCGTTATGCCCCATTCTAGCCCAAACCCTCTAGATCAATAAAAGTGTCCCACATGTCCATTGTACTAAGATTTTTGTTGTAATGTTTGCATGTCATCCTTGATAAATATTATAGCCCAATCAACCTCATACCATTTGGCTTTCTTCTCCCGTTTCCTTCCATTTGTCGGCCTCCACAAAATGGGAAAATATGATTAGGCAAAAAAATATTCTCAGCCCTACAATCAATTGTCCCTTTTTCCTTTGCCCATACGCTTATATTATTCTCTCAAAATATTTACCACATTTATAAAGGTGAAAGGTAACATGTGTGTCATAGGGGTAAAATGGGCATAATTTACACCTACACATAAGCCTAAGAATTGTATACAAAATTGGTTATTAGGGGCTATAGAGGAAAAACAAGCTTGGAAAGCACTAGTTTGAATTTGTATTTCTCAAGGTTCCCCTAGTAAAAAGGATTTGAAATACTTGAATCTACAAGCCCTTCTCCTCACACCTTCCTAGGTAAGGGTTAAGAGAACTTTTTCTACTCAAATAATTTAGAAGGCTTGTGAGGCTATCAATTCAAAGTATCCTTGGAAAGGTCACTCGTTTAGGAAGAGGTTGCCATTCACTAATACTGCACTTGGTAGTCATGTATGTCACAATATGAAGGAACGTATTTGGTAGAAACTTCCTAATTCTCATCCCAAAAATTATATAAGAAAGATATCACCACATTCATTCATCTTTTCGATTTGAAAACCCAAGTCTAGAAAAATATGGCCTGAATTGAAGGTTTTTAATATAGCCATTACTGAAAAAGACGGTTATAGAGAACATCGATAGTATTATTCTAGATAATATGTTGCTAAAGATTTCTTTGCAAGGCCCTGCAACTTAATGTCAAATTGTGAGATTGGAAAGGACATTGTGCCAAAGGGTTCAGGAAGTGTCAGCTAGTGAATGGATATTGTTGACTAAGCCTAAATCTTGTTTTGTATATTCAGTTCAATGGAGCCTTGAAATTTCCCTCTAAGCATAAGCATTGGTCTTCAAACAATCCGGGATACATATATCCAGAAAAAAAAAATCCATTATTCACCTGATCATTTATTTTGGAATGCCTTATTCTTGTCCAACAATGTCAATTCAACATATTTAGGTTCCCGAACCCAATGACCCCTTTTGTAGAAGAATGAACATGTTGAGTCCCTATTCTTGTAATTGAATATATGTTATATTAGCCTGGGAGTGGGCTTAGAGTATTTGTACCCAATTCCTCCCTACCACCATTTTCTAGAAATTTAAGTTGTTAGGTGATAACCTCCCTTGGGTCATTGAGTTTCAAGAAACATGCCAATTATATGGAGTTGAAAAAAATATTAAAGAAATGTTTATTAAGAAAATATCTAAACTACAACAAATCTACTTGGTATGATTGTGCTCTAATATATGTTACATTTCCAACCTTCATTTGTAGATCCAGGTGCAAGTTAGCCAGTTTGACCTAGATCTAACACATTACACTCATTCCTTCAATTTGCTATGGGGGTTACTCGATGTACGTAAGTTGATTTCCCCCAAGGAGTACAATCTTCCCAGTCAACCTAGTCTTGGAAGGTTGAAGGGTGCCCCCAACACAAGGTTGATTCTGCTCAGTGAACATAGGGATCTCCATAGATAATATCCTCCTCAATCAGACGATGATAAATTTTCTTGAGGATCACAATCTCAATTTTAGCTAGGACGACCTAGCTTTGTGATCACTTAGAGGCTAATAAAATTATCTTATTTTATATTATCTTATCTTCTATCACTCATCATCCTAGAAGGGGATAAGCCACCAACCAACAAAATGATGGATAAGACACTAGTCACCCCCAACTAGGGGGTCTGGAATTGAAGACTAAGGGCCAAACACCAACAAAAATGATGGCTTTATGATGGAAAATTGGCCTGGATTTTTGGACCTTTAATTTATGCTCCCTATGGCTTGTAAACCTAATGGGAATGGACATTTCTAATTCTTGGTGTAGTCCAAATAGTGAGTAATTTTTTTTTATCTCAGACTTCTTATTTTTTACTAATGGAGATGCCTTTAACAACCCATCCTTTACTTTTTTTTATCCACATGTCAAGATATTTCATGCTTATGCACAAAATTGGTATTTGCAATGCCTTTATTTGTTTGATATTTTCACGTGTGTGGAATTATTTGACCCCAACTTGTATGTCAACTTTGGCACTTCTAATTGTGTGCATATGGAATTTGAGAGTAGTAGAGTATGCAGAGAAGATACTTGCAATTCCTTTATCCATTGGATATTTTCTAATTGTGTGCATACAGACTTTGAGAGTAGTAGAGTATGCAAAGAAGATATTTTCAATGCCTTTATCCATTGGATCTTTTCTAGTTTGAGGAATTATTCGATTTCAGCTTGTATGCCAACTTTGGCATTTCTAATTGTGTGCATATGGAATTTGAGAGTAGTAGAGTATACAAAGAAGAGAACACAGTCCAACAACACACTGAAATGATGGGAGACAACAATTATGGAATGAGTTCAACCATGAAATGGAATGAAGGCAATGCGAAGTCGCATAATCCTTTGACTTATGTAAACTAGTGGAAGATATTGTCATCATTTCTTAAAGGGAAGGGAACATTTGACTTGGATACATTTTCCCAGTCCTTATAGGCTTATCTAGAACTCTAAACTCTTTTATTTTATTAATATAAATGTTCTCAAGATTTATTTGGTTTTAAAAAAATAGAACAATGAGTATAACATGTGTATTGATTCTTAATGCAATATATATCACATAGATTGGCGCACCCTCAACTGAGATTTAAATGTCTTAATTCAATGGATATAGAATAATCATTTAGAATAATAGCCAACATGGCTAGTTGCTGAGTGTTTCTTGAAAAGATAAAAGGATGGCACATCCTCTTGTTAAAGTTAAATTTCCTAATTTAATGTATATACAATATTTTTGAAGGACAAAATAGGAAATTAATGGCACATCCTCCTCCAAGAGTTAAATTTATTAACTCAATGGATGTGGAATAATACTTTGTAGAATAGTCATCATGGATGGCTGGGAAAGTTTCCTGAAAAACCATAGGATGGCACAGGACATTAAAACAAGAATGGGTAGGGCTAGAATCATAACATAAGAGGTGGTCCAAACCAATATTTTCCATATTCCTTGGTTTATAATTTTTATGAGAACTTCCTAACATAACCATAACCATTTCAATTAATTTCACCAAGAGAAATAAATATTTACAGTTGTCATGTATGTGCATGTACACACATAATGTTAGAAAAATAAATTGAAACACCTTAGTTGTAATATACATATAATGTGATAGGTGGAGTTCAAATTCAAGATTGATTAAATAATATGTGAGAGAGAAACCATCCATATTTTTGTATTCATCCATCAAGCATTAATAACATTGATGTATAAGATAAAAGTATGGCTAAGGTTATCTACACATTTTCAATGACTAAAATACTAAGAGTTGATGCAGGTTTGGAGAGTTTGTAAATAATGTGAGAACCACATTCTGTATCTCGACACCTAAAAGGAAAGACATCAATCAACCCACTTCCAAAGAAACAATACTTTAGGTTTTTTAGAGATCCAAATCAACTCCCTTCATAGATCATGATGATGAGTTGCACTTGTTGGCCCGAAACAATACTTCTAGTTTTTTAGAGATCCAAATGAACTCCCTTCATAGATCATAAGATGTGTTGCACTTGTTGGACCAAAACATTGACTAGAAAAACATATTGTGATTGATCTAGAAGAATAACATCAAAATTAATCACATCACAAATACCTAAATGAAGAAGTTTTATCATTGTTAGATCTAAGACTTTTGTGATCCATAATGTAGAAATCAGTATTTCGGATTAATCACATCATAAGGATTGGGTCGACATTTTTAACCAACTAATGTGGTTCATCCTTAGGACAAGGTGAGAAACCAATCAATCTAAGAGAATAAATAGTAGGGATGCATCATTTTTCAGGGTTAGCCATTCAAAAATAGTCGTTGGTGAAATAAAATTATCTAGGAATATGTGATGAATATTATGAAATAAGATAATATTTAGAGATCATTTTTTGGGATTCAACTGCGTTAAGTAAGTCATTCATCTATAACCATTTCCATGAGAGGTAGTAGTAACTAACTAATTTCTCATTATTTTTTAATAGTCCACTTAGCACTTAGCTAATATTTAGTTAGAAAGTAGTTGTTATGTAATAATTATTTATTTAATATCGAAAATGTAAAGTATTTATAAATTTAAATAATAATATTATCTAAGAATAATTTATTTATATAATATTATTATTTAGGGTAGACCTATTCAATGTGAATTAGGTAGAAAACTAGAAGGCTCACACGGAATAATACCTCCATGCCAGTTCTCATTATTACCGAGCTCAAAAATTCGGGGTTCTTAGCACTCTAGCTACCCGTGCTCTAAGAATCTCTCATGATGACCACCTTGATCAGGAGAAATCTCATATTCTTTAGGTTTTTGAAAATAATGGGTATAGCAGACCCCATAGCCTCAAGTCCTTTCACAGAGCTAGCAAAGAGCCTAGGGTTAAACATGCTCTTGTTGATCCTATATCTAAGGTTTATCTCTCGTATATCCAAGAAACCACGGATAGGATCACCCATATTCTTAAGAAGACTAATGCCTCTTCTTCCTTCAAACCTCTCAATACCATTAAAAATTTTCTTAGATCGGTTAAGGACCCTATTGATCTGAATGACTCAAAAGGCGTCTACCTTGTTCCCTACTCCTATGGTATTTCCTACATTGGAGAAACAAGAAGGAATATTAAACTGCGGATTAATGAACATGTTGTTGACATCAGAAACAATCGCTTCGACACATCAGCCCTTGTAGAACATGCAAAGAAATCAAAACCCCATGTCTGCATCGAAGAATCCAAGCTCATTGCTAAAATTGATCATTTACAACACACGAAACTCAATGAAGCGATTGAGATTGAGAGGCATGCCAAAAACCTTAATCGAGATGATGGCTGGAAATTAAGTAAAAGCTAGATTCTAGATCTCACTTCATAACTCCTCCTCCATTTCCTCACCTTTATCTTTTTTAGCTTTAGATGTTTTCTATCCTAAAATTTATTTTCTTTCAGCTTTCTGATGGTAACTCCTTTATCACTATCTTTGATTTCTTCCTTTTCAAGGATACTCTATCTTTTAATAGTCTCATTTAATGATAAATAGTCCCTAAATAGGTTTTGGTAATTTGTATAAAATATTTGTTAAATTTATAAAGATAAAAAAAAAAAAAAAAAAAAAAATCCATTCCCTTAACATATTTTTCAACCAAATATTCTTTAAAATTAGGACACCTCACAACTCCATAGAAATGGTGAATAAATATTTTAGGTCATAGTATTTATAGAATTTGATAATTTATTATTTACATTTTCAACTAAAATGTTATTATATAAATTAAATTATTTATTATTATATTATTTATTAACTAGCTTAATTATATCATGAAATAAAGGCTAGTTCTACTAATTCACATTGAATAGGTCCTACCCTAACTAATTAATATTATATCAAATACAATTTTTATTGATAATATTATTATTTAAATTGATAAATAATTTACATTTTAGATATTAACTAATAATTTATTACATAATAACTAGTTTCTAACTAAATATTATCTTATTTAATAATCTTCATCACATATTCCTATATAATTTTATTTCACCAAAGGCTATGCATTCTTGCTATTTATTCTCTCAGATCGATTGGTTTGTCACCTTTCAGCGAGAATGAATGAATGACATTAGTTGGTTCGAAACTTCTAGGCAATCCTTATGATATGATTAATCCGAAAGACTAATTTCTACATAAATTCTATCATTATCGAGAATTGTCTCCAAAACAGTTGAAATAGCAAATCAGGCAAGCCCACATTCTCAATCAAAATAAATAACCAAATAGCTTTTCAATTATCCATTATTCATTCTTCATTTTCTCATTGAAAAATGATATAAAATAGAAATAATAAGAAAACAACTCAGTTCCAATGGTGAATCCAATTAACAATATTAATCCTAACCAGTTCTAAGTTACCATTTCTTGTAATTCGTAAAAAAATGGATCCCACTTAGCTGCATTTCGTCAAACATTGGATCCCACTCAGCTCCAATGCATAGAACATCCAATGTGCTCTGTAAATCATGGCTTTATCTTTCCAATATATCAACATTCAGTCTCCTCTAATTAAAACCCATGGGTTCAAGTTTTTCGTGACAGAAGTATTCCATTACCCTAATCTCTTATGGGTATTTACCGTTGTATGAATTTTTGTTAGACATTGCAAAACATGGAGCTCTGACACACACATTAAAGTTCCTTTTAGAAGAATTATGGATAGGAACATAAATTTTTTCTCCGAGAAGAGGGAATAAAAGTAGTATATGTGCTTACCCCCTACAACCGGATAAGAATATTGGAACATAGAAATCCTACACAGCTACATCAAATGATTTTTTCTCTAGATTGTTCAATCATGGAACTACCATCAGGTATCGTGACTAGACTACACTACCATAGCTTGAGATTCATATCATCATCAAAGAAGATGGTGTTTTCATTAGAATCCTTCAAACAAATCTCTACACCAAATAATTTTTGTTTTCTTTTCCCTTCAAATGATGTAGCTCTTGCATCGATATCCTTTGTAGTATGTCCGAACATCATAGAATGAGGTGGAACGCACTCGTAATAAATATCCACAATAATAATATTTGTTTTCTTTTCCCTTGAAATGATCCAATATTTCCATCAGGATACTTTATACTTGGGTAAAACTTCACAGGAAGACGTAAGAAACCCTTTTTAGAAGACTCTACTACCGAAAATAAAAATTTGCATTCACAAAGAAGTGTCAAAGAGAAATTATTAACTCTGAAACAAAAATGATTACACTAGGATGCCAATAACTAATAACTATCGTGAAATTATAAAAGTTCCATTTTAACCATGTGCCTATTAAGCACCATGATAGTAAAACGGTAACAAATACGTTAGTTCCAAACTCTCTACTTAAAATACGTTAGTTCCAAGCTCTCTCTGCTTAAAAGATCTAAGGTTGGGATGGATATAAGTCAATTTTTTTGAACAAGAGTTCTTTCATCATTCAGTTTATTAGTGTTACAAACACGACACATCTCTTCCTTCTCGAGATTGAAGAGCACTTTTCATTTCTAGACACAATTAACATATTTACATTTTACAAATCCAATATACCAAAAAATGGCAAGCTTTCATTTCATTTAGTTATAAAATGAAAAGGACAATATCTATATAATGAAAATAATAATATAACATGATAACACTTAACATTTCATTAATAATATAACATGATAACACTTAACATAACATTGCACTTGAATAAATATGCATATTGGTATGCACATTGGTCGCCCAAAATTTTGACCTGAAGGTGTCATCAAATGTTAGCATGAGACATATTGTCTAAGTTGCATAGGGTAAATAAAATAAATGGCAGCATCAAAATCCTCATCCACTAGAGAACCCTTCTAGTGAAGTTATATTATACAGTTCTCAAATATATTACACCAGAGAATACATATCCAGTTTGTACCTTAAAGGCCTGTAACAACCAAAGGTTCATATCAAATATTCATATCTACTCTAGCACTACAATATCATTCCAAGATAAATGCATATACAAGGACAAATAAGAAACATATATCCCATTGACCTCCAAGTTAACTTCATTTCTAGCTCCTAAATCAATCCTCCCAATTCTCACTAGATGGGTATGTTGGGGCCATGGCAATGTACCATAATTATGTAATCACAAAATCTTAGTAAAGTGAGTCCCTCTTGATCCAGGTAGATATTGGTGGCCATCTGCCTATTTCACTTGGACATCGAGCACTATTTCCTTTCAGTTTCCTCATTTGTAGCATAATTTACTATTTTTACATTTTTTTGAGGCCTTAACTTCTGAAGCCATCACAACTATACTACTTGGTAGCAATCTACAGTTGAAATTTATTTTCCAATAGATGTTTCTAATGAGCTATCATATGCGCCAAATGAAGATTGAATGCCAAAGTTATGACCCCAAGAAGTTGATGTATCAACTAATTCAACGAGGGCCACAAACTTTTCATACTTCATCTCCTAAGGTTAGATTTTTTTATGTTTATGGTTTTCCATTATTTCTTAATGATAAAAAGGCTAGTGAGCCTCATTGTAACATACTTTAGGAGGCATGGAGTTAGCACATATCATCTCATAAATAAGCTACCATTGTCTGAGCTAGTTTGTTTCTCTTATGTATGTAAATTTTTTTGAGGAGTTGCTATTTATTAATTGAATTTATGTTTCAATTCATCCCTATTTTTTGTTTGAATTTGTATCCTATTTCGTTCCTTCATAAATACGGATCAGCGGTATGAGAGTGGTCTTCTCTTTCTCTATTTTTTATGCATGTCCCCAATGAGGTTAGGGTATAAGGATTTGGGACTTGAATTGATTGAACCCTTGCAAGAATGGCCTCTCCAACCTCCTACGGTAGAAGAAATAAAGACAAGGGAACGAGATACCCTTTCAAAATGTTTCTCAAAGAGCCCTTGAGAAACAAAGGAATGAGATGATGGACAAAATTTCCCAGATCCTTCAGTGGGTATGAGTGGTTGAAGTATCTTCATCGAGCAGTCACTTCGGGGGTATCACCCCCTTTAAGGTACGAGTTAACTTTGACATTCCTATATTTGAAGGCGAAATAGACTGAGATGGCCTGGATAGATGGCTAAATATACTAGAAGGATATTTTTCAATCCCTAATTTTTTCACTAGGGAAAATATTACTTTTGCACTCCTCAAAGCCACCCTCCATGTCAAGGATTGGTGGGAAATTTTCTAAATAGAGGGACAATGAGGAACCCTAACTACTTTCATCTGCACCCTCGAGGGATTATTTGTGAGATTCCTTCAAGGAACAATATTACCCTATCAAAAGCTATGAATATAAGTACATAAAGTGGACCACACAACGGGAGAGAAGGGACCAAGATGTACCAAACAAGGTTACTTGGGAATGGGAGCAAAAACAGGGAGCAGGAGCAAAAGCAAGTGTGGGAGCGACATTTTGAGAAGCTCCCTGTTTGGGAGTGGATCAGGGAGTGAATTTTGATAATATATATATATATTATATTTTGATGCATAGATGCCAACAAAAGCATGTAGAATAATGAATTAGATATAAAAATCATAAAAATATAGATTGAACCATATAACATCAATCATCTAGAAGTGATAATATTCATCAACCATGTCCACAAGTTAGTAACATACAACATATTGAGTCTCATGATTCCTCAATCTTAAAGTTTCAAGATTTCAAAATTCAACATTAACATTTATCATCATTGATCACCAAAGTTGTACTTTTAAGCTAAGTGTACTCATTACAATTACAAATAATGTCTAACATGAAATGAAACAACTTCCAACTTTCACGAAGCATCATATTCTTAATCCATTACCAATGAGTTATAATTTCCAACTTCAAACTTCAAACTTAAATAGTCATATATTGTTTGCAAAAATATCATAATAAATATGAAAGAGTCACCAGTTATTAATACTACTAGAAACTATAAAAGACAAGTAAATCTATTATCTATTGCTCATTCTTGGGCCTCTTGCCACGAGAAATGTCTAATTCCTGAGCAGGTTTTGGTATTTGTGGTCTTCTAGGAGTCTCCTCCTGCATAGTCGCATGAACAGAACCAAAATGCACATGCCCTCCACATGAGATGTAGATGGAGGTAGCAACAATAAAGGAACAATAGTTGGAACTCAAGAAATGACATTGCTACTGGATGGCAGGGTTGGCATGGTTGTTGTTTCTATTGAGAAATGGAAACAAGAAATTTTAGTTTAATTTGTCCTTGAGTTAAACTTAGAATTAAAATTGAATTCTATTCTAATAGAAACTCTTAAATAGTTAATTAAGTTCAGTTGACTAAATTAGTTTCCAAATTTAGGCTTTTGTGATCCATAATGAATTAAGAAAATCTTTTTAGTAGAAATCACATAAGAAATAATTAGTTTAGGAGTTTCAAGTTGGAAGTATCTTTGTAGTCATGTATGTGTGATCCCTAAATTTTAGGGGTCCAGGATGAGTCTATTTGAGTCATAATTAGATAACTCAGTTTCATTGAGTTATAGATAGTTAAACTAGTTCTAATTGTTGGAGGAACTAGTAGATGTCTAATAGTGAGTTGGTGCACTGGTGCATCCTTAGTGCCACTCCAACTAACTGGAGATTCACTCATGACAAACTCATGCATGTCAATTCACAGAAAGACCTAGTTGAGTCTAGAGTGCAGGGAAAATGTACTATAAGTTGTATGATTTTTTGAGTTGTACAGATCATGCATTCAATCAAAGAATGACGTAGTTTTGGATTGTGCAGTCATGGAGGAAGGATTTCCCAATTAAATATGGGCTGGTACTCACAAGAATTGCACAAGGAAATAGGGGCTTGGTAGGCATCAGAATTGTCTAAGTGTTGGCTAGAGAAGGTTTGTGAGGCGTAGTGTTGATCATACTTGTGTATGAATTGTGCTAGTCATAACAAAATTTGTATTTTTACTCATATTTTTTATTAATGCATTATATATAGTTGGGGTTTAGAGAAATGTATTTCCCCGGAGAAATGTTGTGTTATGTGTCATTGCTTATCTTCCTTTTGTTGATTATTTTTTTCATCGATCATTGGTTCCCGCTTTTGAGAGTAGAGTATATTCTTTTCTTGTGTTTTACCACATTACATGACCTATGAATCTACAAGAATTCTACATGGTATTGAAGCTTAAGATAGTATACTAGAGGATATTTCGGAGTTTATACTTTGGAGTTATAAGTGAAATTCTAATTTGCAATTTATACTTCAGGATCAGAAAATGGATTTCTATAGTTTGAGTCTCTAGCTTGCCTTGGAAGGAAACTCGAATTATATAGCCTGGAAAGATAGGATAGAGTTAGTGTTGGAGGATAATGGCCTCAAGGAATTCATTGATCAAGATATTCCTAAGACATCAGCATCAGATGCTCATAATTTTTCCGAATGGAAGAAGTGTGTGCCGAAGGCAAGGTAGATAATTCTTGAGGGAGTTCCAGACCACATTATATCGAGTCTCCATGGAAAGGAAACTATGTATTCTATGTGGAAAGCATTGACGAGACTATTTGAGAATAGTAGTGACCATAGGAAGTTGGAACTGAAAGACAAACTTCAAAAAATCAAGATGGAGAAAGGAAATACCATTCCAAAATACTTGATCAAGTTCACTCACTGTCGTGATGAGCTTGGAAATGTTGGAATAACCATTTCTGAGGATGATATGGTGAGCCAAGATTTTCTAGGCCTTCCCAAGTGTTGGAATAGTTATCAAGACTCTGTCAGTGGGATGGAGAAGTTTCCATATTGGGAACAAAATTGGTTAAATTTGATGTAGGAGGAGATCAGAAGGAACACTAGAGATGGTTCCTCATCGCAAACTAACGGGGAAGGGGAGTCATCCCATTCTAAATCGAATTCTTTTGATGAAGGCAAGAATAAATACATGTCGAAAGTTAAGTGCTTTCATTATCATGAGTTGGGAAATTTTGCTACAAATTGTCCACTCAAGAAATCCATGAAGAAGTCCTCGGGAGGATTGGTGGGTGAGGCTCTTGCCTCTCAATTCGAATTGGAATTTACTCTCATTGCATACATGGTGTCATCAATGATGGGTAGTGTATGGTACCTAGATAGTGGAGCTTCATTCCACATGACTAGTGAGAAGGAGTTCTTAAGTGACCTGGAGGAGAAGGATCTCTAGATGCATATCGAGATGGGTGATGACCAGAGGTATAGTGCTACTGGAATGGGCACAATTACTTTTTAGAGGGAGCAGGGTGCTCCTCTCACCTTGAGAGATGTTATGTATTTTTCCTAGTTGAAGAGGAACTTAGTATCGGTCGTCATGTTGGAGGATAGAGGCTATGATGTGTTCTTTAGAAAAGGAAAGGTGTTCCTTTGACACATAGTCATGGGTCAAGTAAAGATGATAGGGATTCGAGTGAAGAATATCTATAAGTTGCAGGTAGATGATTGTGTTTCTTTGAGCAAGAAAATAGAGATGGTGTAGATCTGAAACATTGACAAGTTGTGGCACAAGTGATTGGGTCACTTTCATCATGGGGCTTTGAAAATTTACCAATAGATTTCTATCGATTTTCCCAAAGATACGCTAGAGAAAGTTGATACATGCAAGGGGTGCACTTTGGGAAAATACACCAAGGATTCCTTTCATGACAAATATAGTTGAGCAAAGATGATTCTAGAGCGAGTCCATTCAGATGTGTGTGGACCATTCCGATAGAATCCATGACAAAACACATGTATTATGTTATATTTGTTGACATTTTTTCTCGTAAATTCTATCTCCTTTTCATGGAGAAGAAGTATCAATCTTTTGAATTTTTTTGTGAATTTAAAGCATTGGTAGAGAAAGAGCCTGCAAAGAAGGTTATATCTACAAGGAGTGATAATAGTGGTGATTATGTCTTAAATGAGTTTAAGAAGTTATGTGCAGCAGAAAGAATTAATCAAGAGTTGATGACACCCCATATCCCACAACAAAATGGGGTGATCGAAAGGAAGAACAGAAGTACTATAGGGGAAACACGAGAGATGTTGCATGATCAAGGCCTACCGCTACACTTGTGGGTTGCAGCATGCAACACAATTGTTTATTTACATGATAGAAGCTCATATCGGATTCTTGGGATGAAAACATCACAGGAGACTTTCTCTGGTAAGAGACTAGATGTTGGTCACTTCAGGATTTTTGGGTCATCGGTATATTTCCATGTGACCAAAGATGCACAAAAGAAGCTTGAGCCAACAACAGCGTGGTGATATTTTTGGGGTACACTCATACACCTCACAAATATTGGGTGTATCTACCAACCAATAGGATGACAATGGTTCATAGGGATGTCAAATTCGATGAGGAGAAGGAGATGCAATTTTCCCATGAGAGGGAGGTCCAGCTACATGTTGTAGGAGAGATTTTAGCTCCAAAAATTGAGTAGCCTCACATTGATGTGGATCAGCCACATGCAGAGGATCCAGGAGTGGAGGCAACCACTCATGCAGAGTCTTCCAAAGGTGGGAGAAAGCGAACGAGAGAGGTTTATAGGTTATTGCATGATGCAAGAGAGAGTGTGGGAGCACCCACATCACAACATAGGAAGAGGATGTCACTTGAGAGGTAAACTAGAGACATGGCTCTTATGAGTAGATGTGTTGAGATATAGTCATCTTCCTTTGAGGAGGTAGTCTAGCAACCAGTTTGGATTGATTCCATGGTGGAGGAGTATGACTCCATAGTTCGTAACAGTGTTTCGGATGTGGTCCCAAGACCAGAAGATAAGTAATTAGTGAGCTCTCGATGGCTTTACAAGGTAAATCAAGTTTCATATGGTATTATAGAGAAGCATAAGGCCAGGTTTATGGCTCGTGGCTTTTCACAGGTAGAGGGTATTGACTATGATGAGACCTTTTCTCCTATTGCAAGGTACTCATCGATCAGATCCATATTGTAACAATCAATGTAGATGGGTTGGAAGATACATCATATGGATGTAAAGACAACCTTCCTTAATGGCATGATTGAGGAAGAGGTCTACATAGAGTAGCCTAATTGTTTTGAGACCTTCAATCATGAGTCGCATGTGTTCCGACTCAAGAGAGCATTGTATGGGATGAAGCAAGCACCCCATGCTTGGTACACTAGAATCAATAGCTACTTCAATGGTTTGGGCTTCACCAAAAGTGAAGTGGATGCTAACCCGTACCACATACTGGTGGAAGGTAAATTGTTGATCATTGTGTTATATGTCGATGATTTGATTCTAATAGGAGATGATCAGTTCATCAATTCCTTCAAGGAGGATGTTCCAAGAGAGTTTGAAATGAAGGACATGATGTTGGGTTGTGTTATATTCTTTCCACAACTAGCCCACATAGTTAACCAGGGGTTAGAGGGGGGGGTCACAGGGGGTTTAAGGCATACCCGTAACCCCACTTTATGGGTTCCGAGGCAGTGCGCTGGAAAATTTTGGTTTTGGACCCTATGTTAGGTTAGGTGGGCCCACCTATGGTTTTGTGCATGATTTTCGCACATGTTTTTGGTCACGATGGTTTTCGGTCCATGGTATTGGAAACGACGGTTTTTGGTCCATGGTATTGGATGCTTTGGCATGTATAAATATGTATTATAACATTGAAAGGAAAATAATGAAAAATCAAGCTCGTAGTCCCGATTTTGGGATCTAGGGGAAAATCTCCGTGTATATGTGTTTTATGTGTTATGCTCTTACATTGTTTATTTTCTGTGTTTTAGAATTCATATGCAGGTAATTTTCTGTACAAGGTCAAAACCTACACATGAGGCTCATGCATTACTTTATGGGCATGGAAGTATGGCAAGGTGGTGGGAAACTGCTTTTGTTTCAGGGCAAGTATGCAAATGAGATACTTAGGAGGTTCCACATGGAAAGCAATAAATCCATAGAGACACCTCTAGTAGGTAAATGGAGGAAGGAGGGTGCTACTTCAGGTGAAGTAGTGGAAGTTATTGTTTACAAACAGCTTGTGGGTTCACTCATGTATTTGGTGAACACATATGTGTGTTATGTAATTAAATATCTTAGTCAAGCGATGGCTAGGCCGACCACACTATATTGGAAGCCAACAAAGCATGTGTTGAGATACCTCATAGGCACTACTTAGTATGAATTGTTGTACATAAAGACGAAGGGAGTGAAGCTTCAAGGTTGTACCAATATAGATTGGGCAGGGAGTCCATCCGACAAGAAGAGCACATCAGGAGGGTTCTTCAATATTGGTTCAACAATAGTTTCTTGTTATAGCAGGAAACAAATATCAGTTACACTCAATTCGGTAGAAGAAGAGTACATGGCTCCAAGTCAGGAAACATGTGAGTCCATCTGGATGAGGAACATTTTACTTGGTTTGTTTGATCAACGGATGCATCCAACTATGATTTACTGCAATAACCATAGTCGATCAGACTCTCTAAAAATCCGGTTTTTCATGATCGGTCCTAGCATATTGATATCCAATATCATCATCTTCGAGATTGTGTATTGAGGCGTATCATGTTGTTGGAGTACATTCCCACAGAGGAGAAAGATGTTGACATTTTGACAAAGGAATTGTCAATATGTAAATTCGAGATTCACAGAGATAGGATCATGGTAGCTGATAATCCATTCTTGTTGAGAGGGAGTGTTGAGAAATGGCAACAAGAAAGTCTAGTTAACTTTGTCCTTGAATTAAAATGAGAATTAAAATCGAATTCTATTCTCATAGAAACCAATGTAAATAGTTAATTAAGTTCAATTGACTTAATTGTCTTAGGAATTTCGAGTTGGAATTCTTTTTGTAATCATGTATGTGTGATCCCTAAACTTTAGGGGTCCAGGATGAGTTTATTTGAGTTGTAATTAGATAACTCAATTTGAATGAGTTATAGACAGTTAAACTAGTTCTAACTATTGGAGGAACTAGTAGAGGTCTAGTAGTTAGTTGGTGCACTGGTACATCCTCAGTGCTACTTCAACTAACTGAAGATTCGCTCATGAGAAACTCATGCATGTTAGTTCAGAGAAAGAACCATTTGAGTATGAGTGCAGGGACAATGTACTATCAGTTGTATGATTTTCTAAGTTGTACAGATCATGCATTCAATGAGAGAAGGACCTATTTTTGGATTGTGAAGTTATGGAGCTAGGATTTCCCAATTAAATATGGGTGGATCCTCAGAGGAATTGTGCAAGGAAATAAATTCTTGGTAGGTAGAATAATTAGCTAAGTGTTGGATAGAGTAGGCTTGTGAGGTAGAGAGTTGATTATACTTGTGCATGAATTGTTCTAGCATGAACAAGCTTTGTATTTTCACTTAGATTTCTGATTAATTCAATATATATAGTCAGGGTTTTGAGAATTGGCTTTCCCCATAGAAATATTGTGTTACGTTTCATTGCTTATCTTCCTCTTGTTGATTATTTTTTTCATCGATCATTGGTTTCCATTGTTCATAGTAGAGTAGATTATTGTCATGTGTTTTAGTAGATTACATGAGCTTTGAATCTACAAGAAAATCTACGATTTCTTCATCATCATCTGTCAAGATTTCTACTTCCAATTCTTCAAGATGGATAGTTCCATCCTCCAAATTATCTTCCTCTAGGTGGTTGTCCCAAATTTTATATGTTGGATACTCATAAGCCTGATCACAATAATGACTCAACAGCGTCAAGTTGTATTGTACATAAACCAAGATTTTTGTTTGGTTCTCATCGAGTCTATTTATTCTCACATATGTATGAATTTTTACGTGCTCCAAAACATCTCTGTAGAAGAAGCATTTACAACCTGTGAGAGAATGTTTTTTCCAATTTTCACAAAATTCCCATGCCACCATATGCTTCCCACCATATGATAACATCAAATCAATATTTATCTTCCATTACATGCAAATAACCAAAAAAACCAGTGTAGCTAAAGTATCTGCCTAATTCAAGACACAGATTAGCACACTCCTCCCTATCAGGTACTAGCTTGTCTAATACTTTCATATATCCCTCTTGTACATCTCGATCTATCTAGGGTTTGTCCCTAACCCCACCCCCAGGTGCAGGTTGGCCCAACCAAGATGGGGTGTAGTATTCTAGCATAAGGATATACACTAAGGCATGTAGTGGAACATTAAGTTTATTCCACCATGTACACAAACAATTGTGAATCATTTTATACAAGTTGGGATCATCTTCCTGAACAATATCTTTTATTTTCCCCAACATGGTATTCATCTGATTATACACCTCCCCAATCATTGGTTTATCTATATCTGCAAATCAAGCATGCTATAAATGGGCTTGGTGAATTGCAATACTTTCCTCATGCCTGCCAAAAACAAACCATCAAGAGTGGTATCCTCCACCTTGTCAAAACCTTACTTGTTAGCTACATTTGTAGCCTTGTCCTTTAATATCTTCCAGTGTAGACTTGATACCATGCTAGCCAATGAATCTCTTACCTTCAAAAGCTTCCTAAAGGTGAGGTAATATCTAGTAAATCTAGTCTTCACAATATTCAACGGCTCCAATCTTGAGTGACTGCGGAGAAGCCCATGGGTATTGCTATGATTTATAACAAATTTTATCATTTGTTTGTCTATCTTGTACAAATTACCAATCCATTTCCATTGTTGCTTTTTGTTTTTAATAATATCATCAAAAGATTCATTGTGTGAACCAAACACCCAAACCAAAATATGTTGGGGTATTTATCCTCTGTAATTTCTCTCGCTGCCTTACAATTAGCAGCATTATCAGTGATGAATTGGATGAAATTGTATGGCCCAATACATTCAATTGTTTCAAGTAATGGTTCTGCAATGTTGATGTCAGTCTTGAACTTATCTGAGTAGTCATATGCTGAAAGGAAGATGGCACCACTAACAGAGACAACAAGAACATTTATTAATGGCTTTCCTTTTACATTTTTCCATCCATCAAATATAATGGACACCCCATACTCAGTCCAAAAATTTTTCATTCTACTCAAAGAATGTGATATTTTTTCTTTTTCATGATCAAGTCCAATGGTTCTAGCCTTTTCATACCTAGGGTTCTTGTATCCTTTGGGGGCATCATTTATGTCAAAAACCATTTCATGCCAATAAGGTGAGTGAAGAACATTGAATGGTATCCCACATGCACACAGAAACTGGTAAATTTTTAAATCCACGTCATTCCTACACCCTTCATCAAGGAAAGGTGACATGGTTCTACACCATAAAGATATGTTTGTGCCTATGTCTCCATATTTAGTGCCATGGGAGGGTACTGAAGGAGTTCTTTGTGCATGTGATTGTGAGCTATGTTCAAATAAACCCTTTCATTTTTTAGATTTGCATTGGTCTTCCTCCTCTTCCCTTATGTATTTGGATCTTTGTCTTTCTGACACACTTACACAAGAATTGATTCCTATTGGTTTATCTTGATCCCATGGTCTTTTCCCATGGAGGTGCCTTCTGGCATGGGTGTATGAACCTGTGTAAATTTTGTTGCAATGGTTTCATATAAATTTAGTGGTTCCACCCCGTTTCCCTACTTCATACCTAGTAACATATTTCCATAATGGAGTTTGGTCTTCTTTAGTTTTTGGGGCCTCCCCATGTCCACTCTCTTCCTCCTCACCAAGGTACTCCTCTCCAAGGTTTTCATCAAATCCATTATGACCCAATTCTTCATCATGATTAACCCTCCTTCTTCTATTCTCTGATGCCATAATATCCAAAAAAGGAACCAGCAAGAATAAATTTCCAAGCCATATAGCCATGATGTTTGAAGTTTCGAGTCTGTAAAAAAATAGACGAATGGGAATGGGAAATAGAGATTTTATTATTTATTTATCAATGAACATAAAAAACCAAAAATTATATATTACAGTGTAGATCCTAACTCTTTGGGCTTCAATCCCAAGCTCCAGTCCCCCTTTCAAGCTCCTGAAGCTCCTCCAAGCTCCTCTCTCTTGCTCTCTCCAAGCTCCAAATTCTCTCTTTCTCTCTCCAACTTAGAAAAATGGGTGAATAATTGGAGGGGATAACGTATAAACTTTTGCCCCTCCCCTTGCCTCCCCTTCTCTCCCTTTCCTCTCCCTCTCCATCCATCGATCGTCACCTCCCTCTCTCTGCCACACAACCTTTTT
>APFE031171585.1:0-33108 GCA_000404065.3 Pinus taeda | reverse complement strand
GCATAAATGAGTAAGATGGTCTCCCTTGCATATCTTACAAGGGAACTTAGGTTTAAAACTTCTACGTCCAGGTTTCTAATCAACCTCCATTCCGCCAACTTGACTAGCAGTGGTTTGCGGAGAGTCTTGAACATGACTTGCAGAGGTCGCTGACTCTTTGCTAGTATGACTCGCAGTGACTAGACTTATGCCCCCAGCATGACTAGTAGCGGCTGAAGGTCCATCTCCAACATGACTAGCAGAGGTTGAAGACTCATCTTCAATATGACTAGCAGCGATTGAAGATGAAGTGCTAGTATGACTTGCAGTGACTAGACTTGTGCCCCCCATGACTAGCAGAGGTTGAAGACTCATCTTCAACATGACTAGCAGCGGTTGAAGATGAAGTGCTAGTATTATTCTTCTTCTTTGACTTCCTCTTTCTCCTCTTTTTAGATTTCTTGTTACAAGAAGGAGGAGACGAAGGAATCCCAGATTTCTCTTTGAAAGAAGATGAACAATTAACACCCATGCGATGCCCTTGAAATAAAGCATTCAACTGAGAGGCTTCAAGAAAATTCAGAATATTCGGAGTGGACCACAGCCAAACGGGCAGTCCAACATTCAAACCAGGAATATTCAAAGTGGCCATCAAGGGAGTACCAACGTTTCCAAAGAAAGGAAAAGCACAAGGATCCCCTTTTGGAAGGGTACCTTGGTTGGTTTCCACAGGAATATTGGCCATATCTAACTGATTCACAAACCCTTCCCTTACAGGAATGTAGAAATGATCTTTCAAGGAATATAAACACACAATCAAGACCTTTTGCCCTTGAGGAGGCAACTCCACACATTCCGAAAGAACGACCAAAAGTCTTTCAAGATCGGCAGAGTGGTAAGTCAGTCGCTCAGAATATCAAATCCAAAAGTGACTAGACAAAAATACCTAAATCCAACTATATACAAGGAGCAAAGAGCACTCTCTATAAAGTCCCTAAAAGAAGTCAACCAGTCAAACAACTTCTAAGTATTTCCGCTCCGGGTGATGAGGACCGAACACCAAAATACAAGAAAGTGGAGTAAGGGGCACTTCCGAAGATAGTTTGGGATAATGACGGCCCAGTCCCATCAGCGAAGGTAACAGAGGAAGTTACGCTAACCTCCTAACAACAGCCTGCACCGGTGCAAGCCCCCAAGCTTTGCAAGGGTGCCCTCCAGTAGTACCGTTGAAAGTGATACAACGTCGACCTCAGGTGCCACGGAATTCCCCTCCGCAGCGACCTATGTAGTTCCCTAGGAGTGGCAACTAAGGATACCAATTCGCTTTAGAAGCCAGGCGGAATAGTCGTGAGGTAAGATCGGACAAGTAGGAGAGGGGGTATCTCTCTTCCCTGTCTTCAAAAACCCTCGTGCTTAACTCCCAGATCCGGAGCTTTCCTGGTCTTCCTCACGCTATTGGATTTACACTCTCTATTCAGACTCCTATGTTTGACAGTTTAAACAGCCTTGGAGAGTTAACTCTCCACTCGCCTATTCCAAGGCCCTAAAATCCTAAAACTTCTTTGTGTATTTAACTTAAAAGAAAAAGTTCTAGTTGATTTTAATTAGCGCTTGATTTTAAGGGCTGTTCTTTAAATCAAGGGATGATGGAAGTGAAACTTGATGATGTGTGTATGACTCAACCAAAAATCAAAGAAAAAATAACCACATGAATGCAATCATTTTTCTTTCGATGAAAAGAGTACTCTACATGGGTTGTAGGAAACACTTAGAAAGCAAAAACTTTTTCTTTTCTTTTCTTGCAATACACTGCGCACACGCAAAAACCAAAGAATTGCTAATTATTTAACTATGCAAACTAATGCAAAGTATAGTGAAGATACAAGAATCGAACACAAAACAAGAAATGAAAGTTGTTTTGTTTATCAAATTTTCTTTTTCCACTTACAATATTTAGATGGAATATGAGATGCTACAATTCATTTCATCTAAATACTAAAAGAAAAACTCAAGATAACATAAAACACTTTCATTCACCAAAAGGAAACTAAATGAAAAGCAAATTCAAGAAAGCAAAGACTAAAACTTTTCAAAAAGTTCACTCGAAAATAGCAACAAAAGGGTCTTTTTGAAAATGCTTTCGACAAAAACCGACACTTCACAATAGAAACAAGCAAGAAACACTTTTTGCAAGTTTACACCCAACAAAGAATGAAAACTCAACAAAAACAAATGTGCTCAAAAAGGCTTTCGACAATGGAAGGCAGCAAGGAAAGCTTTGGTAGCAAAGACCAAAAAAGATCAAAAAGACGGTTCCAAGAAAGTATCAAAATGACAACTTTGATGAAACAAAGAAGCAATAGGTCATAAAAAGCTATTTCGTTAAGCAAACCAAAAAGTCACCAAGAACAAAGTTAAACACAAAGATTAATGACAATCTTTTCTTCTCTGATCACTCAGGGCAGCCAAGATTCCAGTAAGGAAATCTTGTGTGTTTAAAGCAAAAAGATGATGACATTCGCAAACACGAAACAAGACCAAGACTTCTTATAATTTAGAGAGAAGTTGGAGTAAGGACACTTGCTGGAAAATAGATAACTGATACTGACAAAGGTGACTGTTTAAACTGACTGAAAGCACCAGAAACACTCCAGAGACAAAAAGGTTTATAAATCTTGAAAATTTCCAAGTATACGCGACTGCGTTCAGTGCAGAATGTGTGTATACGCGACTGTGCCTGAGGAAACCTACGTATACGCGGGTTTACTTCAGACAACAAGCGTTTATACGCATCTGTAACCAAGAAAAGCAGCGTGTATGTGGTCTTTCAAGAAAAATAAAAAAGAAACTCAAGAAACTGGTAAAACTCAAAAGTCAGAAATAGACCAAACAATAACAATAAGCCAACAAGCTACTGAGCCCTGATAGGCTTGACAAACGCCCAACAAGGAACAACAAGGATGTTGTTCCCCAGTGGAGTCGCCAGTTCTGTTGCGGGATATTATCCCCTAAGGCTCTTGGGTGGAACCCTAGCAGACTGAAAGTTGTCTAAGTTAAGAAACATACACACACACAACCGTTTATGGTATAAAAAGCTATTTCTAGGGTGAGAAGGACATACCTGAGGTCCTACGTTTGGGTAGTTACTCAAGGGTGCAAACCCTTCTTCACGTCCCTTCCGCTCCTTTGCCCTGCAAAAACAACAATTCCAAGGATTGCAGCAGTATATGGACAAAGATTTACATAAAAAAAATGATCTTTATGTTATATAAGAGAGGAGTTAGTTACAAACTTCTAAACATCTATTCAAGCATGAAATTCAAATATGAACATCATTAACATAAAGAAAGAAGTGTTTCGAGAACAAGACGTGTTTCTTTATTAGACAAATAGAATAGTATGAGAAAAGAGCAATATCACCTGAACCACTTCTGCAGGCTCAAAGCTCAGCCTCCTTCTGGATCCGTCCCGCCTCAAGCCTCTAATAGGTCACCTTCCAATACTCACTCCAAGATGTCATGGCTAAAGAATGAACATCCAATCACAAGGAAACAAGGGTTTCCTGTACAAGATGGGGGAAGTACAGAAGGCACAAGGGTCTTCAGACCTGATCAGGGGAAAAAACTCAGTATAATAACCTTGCTCTATGATCTCTCCTCCTTTAGGCCTTCTCTTTGATGTCTTTTTATACCAATTCCAAAGTAGTTTTTTAGTTAGGAATTGGTTGGGGACAGTTGAGGCCACGGGCACTAACAGGTGATCAGCAGGTAAAACCCGCGATCTCCGCCCGAAAATAAGGATTTTTATATTTTTTTAAGTGTTTTAATACATATACGTGGGTTAGGTATGTATGAACCCGCGTATACACGTGTTTAACTCAGGGCAATGTCGCGTACAGGGAATAAAACACTGTTTTTTAGATTTTGGACCAGGTCTGGAAGGAGGGGTTGCCCTAGGCCATGGGTGTAGCATCACAAACCATAATGGTGAGATTTGGAGCTATAACAACAATGGAGCAACTTAAGCTTCCTAATCTTCAATATACTCCTACATTATTACAATTAGCAGATTGATCTGTTATCAAACCAGATGGAGTATTAGAAGATATGTCTATTTCTCTAGATTCTTGGAAATATCTTGTAGATTTCATGATTTTCACTCCTAATAATAATTTAGGAGGCCATCCATTGATCCTTGGTATACCTTGGCTAGCTACAACTGATGCATTCCCAAGTTGTAGAAATTTACATTTTATTCTCTTGAAAAAACAATAACTAAAATAGAAAGTGAAATTTGGATAGATGATGATAATGAAGACTTTGGTGATATGCAAACAGTTTATACTCTTTCATAATTATATGAGGAAGATCAATTGATAAATTTAATGAATAATAATGATTCTTCTTCATATTGTGCACAAGATCAAAGTTTTTAAGAACAATGCAATATTGAATATCTATCATCTCACTAAATGGCTTTACATTCTATGGGGAAGTTTGGCAATTCTCAAGTAGAATTTTTTTTAGATTGAACATTAAATATTAACAATATTCTGGAAGAATTTCAAAAGAGGAAATTAATGTAGATGCTGCAAAAACACTCTTTTGCTTATGCATGGGAGTACACTGATAGGAAAGAGATTGATCCTAAAACTTGTATGCATCATATTTATATTCAAGAAAAATCCAAACCAGTTAGACAACCTAAGAGAAGGATGAATCCTAATCTGAGAGAAATTGTTAAGGAGGAATTACAAAAATTACTTAATGTGAATTTCATCTATCTAATATCAAATAGCCAATGGGTGTCACCTTTAGTGATTGTTCCTAAGAAAAATGGAAAATGGAGAGTGTGTATTGACTATAGAGAATTAAACAAAGTTACTTTGAAATATCATTTTCCGCTACCTTTTATAGATCAAGTACTAGATACCTTAGTAGGAAAGAAGTTTTTTTCATTTTTAGATGGTTTTAGTGGATATAACCAAATACAACTAGCACAAGAAGATCAAGATAAAAGTACTTTTACATGTCCATGGGGAACATATGCCTATAGTTTTCTTCCCTTTGGATTATGTAATGCACTTGCCACAGTTCAAAGAGAAAACTTAGATATCCTTTCTGATCTAATTCATGATTGCGTGGAAGTATACATGGATGAGTTCACTGTGCATGGTGATAGTTTTGAAGAAGCTATTGAAAATTTTGAAAAGTTATTATTAGATGTAAAGAGACAAACCCTTCATTAAGCGATGAGAAATGTTTTATGATGTTCAATGAAGGGATTGTTTTGGGCCACCACATTTCAAGTGATGGAATTAAAGTGGATACATCTAAAGTAGAAATAATTTCTAAGATTTCAATTCATGTTTCTCAAAGAGATGTTAGAAGTTTTCTCAGATTTATTGGATATTACAGAATATTCATAGAAAATGTCACATAAATAGCCTCTCCACTTTTCAAACTCCTTACATAAGATTGTGAAATTGTTTGGAATTCAGACTCTCATAAAGCATTTGAGACTTTGAAACAAAAGATTACTAAAGCACCAATTTTAAGGGGACCTAATTGGGCTCTTCCTTTCCACATTTCTATTGATTCTTCAGATACAACTCTAGGAGTTGTGTTGGGACAAAATTGTTTAACTCATGCTATCTATTATACAAGAAAAAATTTAACTATAGCAGAGTTAAATTACATTGTAACAAAAAATGAGTTTTTAGATGTTGTGCATGCCATTAATAAATTTCATCATTATATTACTGTTTATGAAAATTTCATTCATACAAATCATTCTTCCATTAGATATCTAATGAAAAAACCAATTACTAATGGTATCATTACAAGATGGTTGTTATTGTTACAAGAATTCAACATTACTATTCTTGATATACCAGGAAAAGAAAATACAATTGTTAATTTTCTTTCTATAATACAAAATAATAATGAGGATGTTCCTATACAAGATAAATTTCTTGATGAATAAATTTTTGTGGTATCTACTAAAACACCTTAGCTTATAGATATTGCTAATTTTTTGGCTATAGGAAATTTACCTCCACAACTATCAGCTAGAGAGAAGAAAAAATTGATCAAAACTAGTGCACCTTATTCATGGATAGATGGATAATTGTACAAAGTTGGACCTAATATGATTATCCAAAGATGTGTTCAAGAAGATGAAGTGCCTGAAATCTTAAAATCTTGCCATGATGAGCCATGTGGAGGACATTTTTTCTAACAAAATAACTTCTTACAAAATCCTTCTTTTGGGATATTAGTGGCCATACATTTTCAAGGATGCCAAAGAATATATCAGAAGATGTGATATTTTTCAAAGAATGGGGAAGCCCATTCCATCAGATGAAATGTCTCTAGAACCATAGGTACTTGTAGAACCATTTGAGAAGTGGGCTCTAGGTTTTGTTGGACCAATAAATCCTCCATCTAAACAGAAAAGGTACATCCTTGTTTTCACGAATTATGTTAGAAAATGTGTAGAAGCTAAACCTTTTTTATTTGCAACTAAAAATGTTGTAGTTACATTTATTTTTGAGGATATGTTTACTCATTTTGGTGTCCCAAGACAAATTGTAACAGATCAAGGTACTCAATTTACATCCAAGTTGGTGCAAAATATCATGGAGCAATATAATACCAATCATAAAAAGTCTACTCCATATCATACACAAGCCAATGGATAAGTGAAATCCACCAACAAAGTACTTGAGCAATTCTTAATAAGATTATGCATTTGCATCAGAAGGATTGGGAAAAAAAACTTCCAAAAGCACTATGGGCATACCGAACTACATGGAGGAACACAAGTGGACACACTCCTTATGAAATTTTCTATGGAAAGCAAACTTTGCTTCCAATTGAGTTCCAAGTGGAGACCTTCAAAACAATAACTAAATTGGGCCTTGATCTATCAGAAGCTCAGAAACAGATATTAGCACAATTGAATGAGCTAGATGAGTTCTGACAAGATGTTATTAAAAGAACCAACATAGTTCAACAACAAAGATCAAAGTGGCATGACAATTTCATCAAAGCTGAAAAGTTTAAGCAAGGTGACTGGGCTCTTCTTTTTTATTCCAAGATCAAATATTTTCAAAGGAAATTCCAAATTCTTTGGCTTGGTCCTTGTGAGATTGATACTATTTTTGATAATGGATCAGTCAAAATCAAAACTATCGATGATGAACAAATTAATTTCCTTGTTAATGGTCATAGATTAAGGTTGTATCATAAACCACTACCAAAGGAAAAAATTGTTAAATATTTACAAGAGAATTTTGAATTCAAGTTGGTCAAGGAAGGAGATTATTATCCTCACTCTCCAACTTCATTGTAACTTTTCCAATAAATAAATGAATATATTATATTATATATATTATGTATTATATATTATATCTATAGCCCCAAGGGTAGCTCAATCGGTCAAGACAGGTCTTGCCATGTGGAGGTCACAGGATCAATCTCGAAAACTCTTCGGGGTCAAGTCTTTGCAGTTAGGTGAGGGGCATCAGCCCAGATCTTCCAGTGGAGCGTAGCGCCATTCATTGACCGAATGGTTGTCCTGAACCAACACGCAAAATATAGACCACACACACACACACACACAGTATGTATCGATATAATATTATATATATATATTATATATATATAATTAAGTATATATATATAATTATATATATATTATATATATATATATATATTATATATATATATATATATATATATAAACATGAAAACCAACTATGTTTGGCATGTTATATAGAAAATATTAACTAAAAACCAAGATCTCTTCGTATTTAGATTTTCATAACCCCCTCTTTCTTGTCCCTATTTACTTCCACCCTTCTTTTTCTAATAAATTTCAGGTGGCAAGCAATATTTCCAAGGATCAGTATTTTCACTGACCACCAAAAGAAGCAGCAACAACAAATAAATATTCTCCTAATCAAACAAGGAAAATTCAATAAATGACAAGAAGAAAACAAAATTTATATCATTTTGCAGACAATCTTCAATTCTTCATCCAAGTCTAAATTATACATCAATATAAGAAAATCCACAACAAAAGAATATCAAGGAATTCACAACGTAAATGCATGTACAATGTTGAAATTTTTCATATAAGAACTTAGGTTTTAATTCATGGATGATTTTATTAAAGAAAAATGTTGAATACCTTATAAAACTGATATTACACTCGATCTCATGACCATTATACCATATTCCCTCATCATTACTCTATCAGTCACATCAATCTGATCAAGATCAAATGCATTCCTTTGTTCCTCTAAAGCTGGATTTGAGAATTGTGGGAATGTACAATCCGATCATAACACAACTTCTTCCATCAAGTGCATTATTTCGCTATCATTTAACTCCATTTAATATTCGTTCTGCTCCCTTCTGAAACCCATATCATTCACACTTTGCTCATTCCCTTTCTCAAACTTCCATCATCCATGTCAAAAAGAAATAGTCAAAGACTAAAACTTCTTCTCACCATGGGAATGATTTTTTTCTCAGAACCAAAGGAAACGAAGTTTCTTCAGGAATACCCAAGGGTTAGATACCAATTGCAGTAACTAGGTTGGCTTTAGTGCTTTGGAAATTTTGACGGGCATGAGACGGAGGTTACCAAAGCTTTTGCTCGAGCTTTTAATGGTGTTGAAGTAGAAATTGGAAACATCACGCTTATCCTATCAGAGTCTAGTGTGGAAGAATCTACGAGATTACCCAAAAATTCAGAAAGATGGTTCAAAAACATAAAAATCAAAGAGAATGACAAGATACATTTCCTCAGAGAACCAGTTATGGATATATAAATATTTAAAAAAGGGAATTTTAGACACTCCATTAAAAGGAAAATGGAGAAATCTATTATTGGTTATTCAAAATTTTGTAACTTGTGAAGGTAGATTTGGAACTATCTTTTTCTACCATGCCCGACCCATGATGCATTTTATCGACAGAAATGAAATAAATTTTCCTTACTTATTGCTCCAAAGTCTTATAAAAATGACATCTAGTATATAGAGAGAGTCTAGGTCCATTGATAATTCCCTCTACCATCATGGACTCATCAAAATCCTTATAGAGGCACATTTGGAAGCTAAGGGAGACAATCGGAAATATTTCCTAGTTAGAAATAATTTTGTAGAAATATAGGAGGAGGAAAGAAGCTGTATGGTTAAGCAGAGTTGATGAAAGTCAATACCAAACCCTAATCATGAAAAAAAAAACAAACAAACAAAACAAAACAAAACAAAAACAAAACATAAAAACAAAAACAAAACAAAACAAAAAAACAAAAAAAAAACAAAAACAAAAAACATTTGAAGATGATACTCCACTTTCCCAATATTTTGATAAATGTAAACATAGAAATGAAAAAAAGAGTCTTAGAAGAAAGAAATTCAGCTCAATCTCTAAGTTACCTGAAGAAAGTGAGAAAGCAGAGAAAATAAAACAAGAGGATAGTAAAACAAAAAGACAAGGCCTGAAGGATCAGGAGTAAATTTGAGAAGAAGCAAGAGAATTTAAAAAAAATCAAGTACACATTCTCCATAAATGATTGATCTTGAAGAAGAAGGGTACAAAAGACCACCTCACACAGTCAACTCGGTAATTAAAAATACAAATATTGACCCAATCTAGCAGGAAATTTATGATTGTGTAGAATATTTGGAACAAAGAGCACGACAAAAGGAAAATCTCTCTCAGTATCAAAAGAATTAAATTGGTCAAACTTCCTTGATAGAACAAATTCCAGAATAAGAACACAAAGTTGAATATGCTTTGAAACATGACATATATGAGCTAGAGGTTCTAAATAAGCACCTAACATGGGAAAGGGAAGCAACAAAAGTTTAGAATGATATACTTAGAACCCAAAATGATAATATACTTCTACATCTCTACCACTGGTATAAGAAAAATAAGAAACTTAAGGCTAATATCAAGTTTCTTAAGAATAGAATCATAGGTTTGTAAAGTAAAATTTTGATGAAGAGACCAAGGGCCACCTTCATAATTAAGAAGAAAATGAAAAACACTAGTCTGGATGTGCTTACACAAGCTTCATAAATCATACGTTGAAGGAGAAAAGAAGAACCAATTTTGAATTTTTGGTGCATGAGGATAGGAAGACCTTTAGTGTTCATAATGGAATATGTAATCATGATTTTATGTATTTAACGAAAAAAGAAAAATAAATTTATTATTGTTATTCTTGAGGCATGGGTTTCATGCTTAAGGGAGAATTATTTGTAGGTCAAGCACCCATTGAGTTCTTCTATGGATTGTCATTGTGTCTACAATTCAATTGAGTCATTGTCATGTATGAAAGACCCTTTTGGGAATGTTACATATTGTAAACAAAATTTATTTGAATCAAAAGAAAGTCAAAAGACCCTCCAAGACCTCTTCATGGCACAAAGATCAAGTCATCCTACATGAAGGGACATGTCGACCTAAAGATAACAATTCATACCCCTCAAAAGCCTATATATAAGAAGGAAGTCAACCTAATTTGGAGACACTTTCAAGCAAGTTCGACATCCTAAGATAGAAGTTGGAAAAAGGATGAAAAGGAAGAATGAGAGCAAGATCGACGTTTTAGGCCTCTCTCTCTCTCTTGTGTTAGGGATTCTATATTTTTTGGGCATGGTTGAAATTTTGAAGTTGTTAGGTTGAAATTCTAAAGCTACAAGGTCGAAGTTGTGAAGTTGCTTTTAGGTTGAAGCTGTGAAGTTGAAAGGTCAAAATTATTAAGCTTCTTTTAGGTCAAAGCTATGAAGTTTCTTCAAGGTCGAAGCTGTGAAGTTGCTTCTAGGTCAAATTTGTGAAGATGCAAGGTCGAAGTTGTGAATTTTCTTCTAGGTCATAGTTGTGAAGTTGCATCAAGGTTGAAGTTGTGAATCTACTAGGTCGAAGTTGTAGAAATTGTTATTAGGCGTTGAAATTGCTAAAGAAGTTGTTGGAAGGTCAAATCTTGTTGTTGGAAGCTTTGCAAATCAATAATGAAGGTTGAATTGGTACTGTAAGGTCTTGGTCAGGGGTCATAGGTCTTTTAATTCATCAATTAAAGATTCTATAAGAATAGAATAATTTTGTGGGTTTTCCTCTCAACTGGAGAGGTTTTGGCCCTAGCTGATCGCATATATCTTGTGTCATTTTGTTTCACTATTATTTATGATTTGGTAGTTGTTTGATTAAAATAAAAAAATAATAATAAAGGTGAAAAATAATATAAGCAATATAAGAAAAAATACATCACAAGCATTTAACAAATAAGAGAAATCACATAATCTAGCTACCCAAGATTTCTCAACACCTAAGAGGTAAGATTGTGCAGTTTCTGAGGGTAGGAAGGCATGATTAAGCACTGTGATTGCACTGTGCACAATCCTTGGAGGTTGAGACTGTATAGTTCCTAAGGGTAGAACAAACTTCTTGTATCCTAATATTACACAATGCACAATTCAGTGAGGTAGTTCCAGAGGAGGTTGACCGGAGAAGGATCAATTCTAGAAAATGGACATGTGGGATCCAAGAGGTGAGAGAAGGAACCAGGACATGACTTTAACATGATCACACACTTATAGATGATCAAACACTCATCAAGGAAGCATTTACCACCCACAATTAACATGTTCTTATTGAAATGATAGTAGTACAATACTTACCTCCAAGTGCAACACTTAATATACAATTTGCGACACAAGTGACGACACTAGTGAAACAATGCTCAAGACTTGGGGAATGTGTCTAATGCATGTATTTATGATGGATATAACATAGTAGAGTAGGATAATGCATCATTTATTCCCTTCAAGAATTTACAAATGACTCCCTTTGACTAGATGTGACACTTCCCTAACTAGAAGATGACACTTGTGAAAGTAAGAGAAAAGTGAAAATGACACTTTCAAAAGCTTAAAGAAAGTGAAAGAAACACATGCCAGAGCAAAGATAACATGAAAAAAGAACTTCTTAAAGTGAAAGAAAGAAAAAATGATAGTCACAAATGTGAAAGTGATACTTGTGAAAACAAAGGTGTGCCAATGCGACAATTGAGAAAACTCACTAAAAAAGAAGTACAATCGTAATCGAAGTGAGGAGGACTATCAATGGAGAATGCACAGTAACTGTCAAAATGTGTGCACATTACATTACGCTTATGGATTTTGCAGTCACTGTCACTAGTGATTACGCCAACCTTACCTTCAAGATTTGCACAATGCCTATCTAAGCTTGCATATAAAGATGTGTGTTTGTGAATTCATCAAAGACATAACATGTGTGAGAAAGTGACTTTGGCACTTACAATTTGAGAATAAGACTCAACACTTAGAAAAATATCAATCGACCATGAGTTTTTCATAGAAGGTAGATCATAAGATCCTCAGTAAGCTCCAAAATTCAAGTGTAGGCTAAATTTTGGAGGGTGTTAATTGTAGCGTCAACAATGATATACCTCATAAATATTTTTTAAGGTTATCTTGCTCAAAGCTCTATAGGTGAGATACATTCATGATGTCCCATATTTCATGGGTACCCTTATCATTTGTGACCCACAAGGTGAAGTGTTTGGTCAAGTTACTCCCTCGTCTTGCAACTACCACCATTATTTCTTCACTTCATCTACTTCTAGGATGAATTATATGTATAGTCAAATAATTGGCAATAGGAATTAGATAACAATTATATCTCATTTTTTCTTCTTTCTTAGGGGTAACCCTTTGTGATATTGAAACACTTCCTTTTATGCCTAAAAAAATCCTCCAACTAACATTTATAATATTTAGCACATTCCTCTAGAGATTTCTTTGCATTTACCAATTCATCACATGACCGAGTCACTCTTAAAAAAAATAATACAAACTTCCTATAAAAAATAATCAATTTCTTGGTGGGGTAATTACTTACCAAAGATATATTTTCTTTACCTTTGTGTGTGTTAATGATGAAATACTTCCTACGTTAATAAGGTTGTACTAGTTTTCCTTTTTCATGAATATTGCATCCCTTGTATATATGTAAGGGTTTACAAACATTACACAACACACATTAGTTGGTACTACATCTAACTCCACTTCATAAGGACAACTTTACCTATAGAGGATTTGATCTTAAACTGTTTAGTGAGACTAACCTTTGCATCATTATTAGTGCATAGATATGGGTTAAGATGATCATGAAATTTTGGTCCAAGTTTGTTGATTAGATCTTCTACTATGAGATTTCCTTGTGAATTAGAATCAAATTGAGAATCCACCTTTTCCTTCTTGGCCTTCTCTTTTTTGTGATAAAGTATACTCAAGTTTTTATCATTTGAAATTATAGTACAAACAATATTTCCATTTACATATGATATACTCTCTACCTAGTTTCCAAATCCATGGTTAGAATATTCTTCTTGTTGGTATTACTTTTTATAGTTCTGTGGATTCAAAAATATATGCACCTTACAACACTTATCTTCAATGTGACCATTAATATGAATACACTTGCAATGTTTTTTTGGTTCCTTGCATTGCTTTGTAGTAGTTTTTAAACTCTTTCCCTTTCCTTTCCACTTATTCTTCCTCTCCATGGAAACATATTGGTTTTCTTTCTATTTTGAACAACTTGGTTATCCTTTATTATTTTATTGTATTCTCCAAATATTGTGCTTGCATAAATGCCTCATTATCTATTCTATGATTAAAGAGCATCACATTCATCTATAAATTATTATGCAAACTCATAAGATACATGAGAAATATGTCTAGGTTCTTGGGAGATATGCCAAGCATTATTCACATATACTTGAAGTTGGTGGTGTAATCTTGTACACATTGTCTTTTCCTTTACATGAAGTGATTCTAATGAATCCACTAGTCCTTTGCATACCAACTAGAGTAGAACTAGGAATTAATAAGGGTTTTAGACACTCCACACTTCATTACTATGATATCACCCTCTAGATTAAGTTTCTCTGTGTGGATTTATCTCTATGTTATGGTATTAGTTATTAAACAATGTAGATCCATCAAAACTCTTGATATATCATGCACCTAGAGAGATTAAATCTTTTGAGGTGAAAAAACTTTCCTCAAATATTTTTATTCTTAAAAAATGGCTTTAACCTTGAGGGATTTGACCCCTCTTCATACATGATACATCCAAAGTTAAGATAAAGCTATGATTTGTACATAGGGGAACCCCACCCTTTAGATATTAAGGATAGTAGTTCCAATAGAGGGATTTGAATATCGAACATGCATGGGAAAACCTAAGGTGTTGTTCCTACCCAAGTTATAAGATATTAATTACTAACATGTAATGTAAGTTTATCTTGAAAACTAACAATATTTATATTGTTTCACTCATTTTCTAATGTTGGCTCATTAGGCAATGTTTCTAAGAAATATTGTTTTAGCAAGTAACAAATATTTTTTACTTTGGACTACATATGGTGTCCTTGATGCTTAGTAATAAAAAATAATGTTTACCTCTCTGAATAAAATTTTGTTTAATATACCATTGACCTATGATTTAATTTCATTGAAAATTAGAGATAAGTATTTTTTTGGAGAGTATCTCATAGAACCATATGTAATATTATCTTTATGGATATTGTTACTAAGCAATTGTAAAAATTAGTGAAGGCCCTAATCCAGTGGGCAACCTCAAGGATAGTAACCATTGTCATCCTAGTAACATATTCTCTTCATTTAGGTTATATCTCCTCTAGTTGAAGGAGGATATACTTATTAGGATTACTAAGCTCAATAAATAAGGCACCATTTGAAGTTTGATAGCATCCCTAGTAAAATATGGTTTTCTAGTTTTTTAGGGTTTTAGAATAAGTGGTGGAAGGACATAGAAATCAATCCCAAATCTAACTAGGGAAATGGATTCAAGGAGAATCAAATGGAGATGAGGTCGTGAAGAATCTCTCTAAAGGTTGGCTTATTTTCTTCAAGGATTAGTCTTTGAGACTAGAATTAAGAAGAAAGATAATTCCTTACCTAATTAGGATCACTAGTGTATTTTCAAGGCCTACAAGAATGGAACTTCAAATGAAGAAAACTTTCACCATTTCAAACTAACTATGACTTGATTAAATTACTTAATGCTTTACCCAAGAAACCATAAGGAAGAAAAATCATGGTACCAAATCAACAAAGGAAGAAGGAAGGAAAAACCCTAGAATTTCTTCCTTCCAAGTTTTAAAGTTATACCTTAATGGATTGATCTTAGAAGGCTTGTAGGGAATTTGTAAATTCTACCATTAATCCTCATGGACCAAAACAAAACCAAAAAGGAGAAGCTTCAAGAATTGAGAACATTCACCCACATAGAAAGAAACCTTTACATCATAAATTATTCAAGAAGGATATGTCTGTTAAGCTCAATAAGTGCATCTGTTTATATAGAGTGATTCTAAACTTATTTTAAAATGTAATATTTTTTTTTCATGCAACTCCTTAGATCTAAGCTAAGATAAGTAAAAATACAACTAAATAATCCAAAACAACAACAAAAATAAGGTGGTCAAGCTAGATGTACAATGAACAATATGATGTAAACCCCAAAGGGTAATTTTTCTCCTCTAATAAAAGGAAAATGAGTGAACAAGGTGCCACATATAGCCTCAAATGGCTCTCCAAAATGTGTATATTGTCAATGTCTCTTTCAAATTGGGTGGTCCAAGCCTCAAATGATATTGTGAAAGAAATAATTATAGGCAAGTAACCTTCCAATTTATAGCCTCCTTTAGTGCAAAAAATCCACGGAAGATTGAAATATACTCTTTGTAAGTGGACGTCTCCTTGGAATCAACCCTTAATTCTTAAAGTTATGTCTTTATGTTATTTCCACCTCCTTCACATGATAAAAAGAACCTCCATAATTCATGGAAATCACCCCTTCAAGTCATATAATTTTCACAATATACCCACTATTTTTACAAGGCACCCATGTGTGGGCCATCCACCAATCAAGTCAAATAACGCTAAAAAACAAAAAAAGGCTCCAAGGCATGACTACGTAAAATACTATGGCTAATTCACCTCCATAAAGCATGGAAGTAACTCTCCATGTCATAAAATGGTTCATGAAAACCCCCAATGCTCTTATTGAATTTTGAATCATTATCTAACCATAAAATCAAGTGTAAAACAATCAATAAATGCAAAAATAAGAGAGTTTTGTAGGATCCTCTATGCGACATGTGAAGAGAGTGTCCATGTATTCACAAATATCTCAAAAATTTATCTATGGGTGTGGATAGTGCCTCAAGATACTTGAACTTCCTTGATAAATGTGAAAATGCCCAAAAATTAGAATGAAAGCAACTTCCCAAGAAGTATCATGTCACATCATCAAAAAATAATTTCTCACTCATTAGTATCCATGAATACGGATGGATACCTATTGGCGGGCTAGAATGTACTACCAACAACTAGGGGGTCTCCTCGGTGTGAAGTACCAATTAGACCTCACACCATTTGGGATAGAATCCCCATTCGGTATATGGGCTCGGCTGCCACCATGAATGTTTTGCTCTTGGCCTTCAAATGTGATGATGTTAGAGTGAGGACAAGAATGGAATGCCCAAACAATGAGACAAAGTCAACCCAAGATTGACAAACTGCAAAAAGAAGTACAAGAAAGTGACAAAAACAATAAGAAGAAGTATGCCTTGAGAAGGATCCGTGAGCCAAAATTGCCTCAGAAATACATGAGCAAGAACATGCCATAGGTTAATTGCAAATTAGTTCACAATAGGTCACCAACATGGCATGGAATAAGTGAGAACATATTCAAAATCAAACACACATGCAACAACTACAAACTAGTCCATAACATATTTCCTATAAGAAAGCACATATACAAATACAGTGAAAATACCAAACAACTAATACAACCACTATGAGTAAGCATGGGAACTAGTGCAAAAAATGAAGAAATTCTTATTAATTTTATTGCAAATACAAGTACATATCTTGTAATTCATTAAATCCCGACAATGGAACATGGGTGTCTCATACCATTATCCAATGCAAAACACTATCCTCACTACAACACCCTACTAGCTTCCAAGAGCTAAGTGCCTCTAGTTCTCAAGCACAAGTTAGATATATAATCATATCCCTAGCTCAAGTGCTAAAATTCCCCCCCCCCCCCACCCCCCCAATGAGGCATGAGGGTATATTTATAGAGGTGAGATGACTATTCACCGACCATGATTGTTCATTAATTCTCATGTCCCTTATTCTTCCATATGACTCTCTATTGTCTAGTGGATATCACATGCTTAGATCAATCTTTGCATAGCCATTAGCATCATGATGAGAAACCTTTACATTATGGCATAAGACATGTCATGAGAAGAATATAGAAGGTTTAGAGAAACCCTAAGGTTCATGTTTTCATTGTTGTTTTGAAACCATGGAGATTCACATAACTATTGAAAAAGATTTTGGCGTTCATCTTCCATATGGAATGTATATTCACTTGCTACTAAATCTACCACTAAGGTTGACATAGTGCCTTGGGGCCACTATATGGAGCTAGTTTTCTAGCTATTGTGCCTTACTTGCATCTAACCGTCCTATGAATTTTTTTCCTTGGTATTTCCAACAAGTTCTAGGAGCCTGAGTGGATCCAATTTTCATCTTGTCGAAACCCTAGTTGCGCAATTTCTGCAATAAATCCTAATTCCTTCTCATAGATCAACATCCTTTCTCTTTTTTTTCTACCTGCAAGAAAATTACAACGGTTATGCATGGTTTTCTAAAAAGAATGCATTAAGACACAATCAGTTAACTGAAAGAAAGACATTACTTGGACCCTTGTACAATTTTCTTTTGTGCAATGGTATTGTCAAAGTGAGTGGATTTTTTAGGGTCTCCCTAAGATTTCACAATCATAATTTTATCCATAGACTTGAAGGTAGGATAAAGAGTATCTCCTTTTGTGTGCTCAAATAGTAGCAAGACTGGTAATTTGCTCTCATTTGGGATAGATAAATACTCATGTGTGCATCGAAGTGGATTGTGTAACACACCATTCCTTACTAAGAATAAGTGATGCTATCTCAGTGTGGACAAAAAGTTACCATCAAGTGATATGCCTTCCATCTACAGTTGTCACCTTTTTTCCTATTACCAGCTTGCTACTTGTTCGAATCTTCCTCAAAAGTGCGCCTAACATGCTAACTAGAATAAGATGGAACACACCTCTTGTTGTGCTATGTTGATGTTAAATAAGTGATATGCATTTCTTGTTTACATCTGTTAAAATTCTACCAGTGGTGTGCACCTGTTAGCAAGTTAGTAATAGGCTGCAAACTCTTTGTTAGTGCACTTTTACTACTGGCGTTTGTTGGCCCTCAATTTTGGTCATTTTTTCGTATCCTAAATCCATCTATTTACCACCATATTCCATCTTATTTCACTTATATATGCCTCATTTTAGTCTTATTTTTCATATTCAGGTAGCTAAATTAAGTTTTTCAATTTTTGGAAAAATTTGTAAAAATTGGGTTTTAAGAGTAAATTTGGATTGCATTAAAAATTCTCGTAATAGCTCCATTAAAGTTATAAGTTCAAGAAAATTGGGTGAGATCTGAGCACATATTTGAAAATATTGGGAACCACAGATGAAGAAACACCTATTTGTTAAGTCAAACTGAGCAAAAATAGGCCCGGTCAACACTGGTCAAACTTGACGTGTCATTTAGAAATCCTTAGTAAAGAGGGGCATATTTATTATTTTGTGGGATTATTCTTAATTTTGTGAACCAGACTTGATGATTTCGACCTGTATGGATGGATTAGGATTGATAAGGTTGTTAGAGCCATTATAGCAAAGTTTTTTTTATGATTTGCCTATTTAAACACAGTTTATGGACCATTCAAAGTGTGTAATTTTGTATTGAGACTATTGGAGACATTTTAGATAATTTGAAGAATCATTTCTATTGTTCTATTTTCTGTTCATGCTGTGAGTGTTTTATTAATTTATTTGTAGCTGGAGAGTTTTTCAGCTGTACAAGGCAAGGTTGGAGGGCCCCCATATCAAGCTAAGTACACTTTGGTTAAATTTTGTATAAATTAGCATAGTTTTGATGCAATATTTCTTGTTTCAGTTTATGATTCAGTTACTTAGATGTGTTATGATTTCTATATGATTTTTGGATGAATTTTCTTTAAAATCTAATTTACATACGAAAGGACAACCAAGGACTTAAGTTTTTTTTTTGTTTTTTGTTATTTATTTATTTATTTATTTATTTATTTATTTATTTATTTTCCTCGGTGGTTCACGGTTACCCTTGGTCATTGGATAGCTACTACGTCCACAGTATATCTAGGCAAATCGACCTCGAAGGGGGATCACATCCCTGCGGCCTATGTACTGACCTGACGCCAAGGGTTTTCGGGTAGATTTGACCCTGTGACCCCTATATGGCGAGGCACTGCTTTGACCGGTTGAGCTAACCCTTGGGGATCCAAGGACTTAAGTTAAATTCCCTTTCTATTAAATTATGAATCACAACTAAAATCATCCTTTCGTATTTCTTGAATTGTTTCTTGAATTCCAGTTTGTGATTTGATGCAATGGTAATTTTGTTGGAGTATAATTGTGAGGAAGGAAAACCAGGGCCTCCTAAGTTAGGAGCCTCTTCTCTTGCTTTTTACTCATCACAAAATGTTTCTCTTTAGTTTCTCTTGTTGAGGACATTATTGTAAGGAAGGACAACCAGGACCTCCTAAGTTAGGAGCCTCTTCCTTTGCTTATTGCATCTTGAACCAGAGAATTTTTAGTTTCTTTAAACTTAGAAATTACTTGTAATATGCATTTCCTTTAACCTTTGAGCCTTGCCTTCTGAAATTGACTTTACTCCAAATCCATATACTTTGGACGTGCTTCCAAGTCTACAAACCTGAATTGACAAGTAAAACACCTGCATTAGTTTACTTAGTAAATTGACCTGACAATTTTGGCCCCATTGTCGGGGAAGCACATTCACATTTAATCAAACTAGGAATATCATTTAAAAAAAATAAAAAAATATTAGGATTTTTCATTATGGTCATTTATGCCTAGACAAAGAGATGAAAAGGGTAGATACACAAAACAAGACCCCCCAAATACTAAATGATTGGTAGAAGCAGAACTACCTCCATTTGAATTAACTATACCAATTGCTAGAAAACCAACCTTGGAAGAGTTAGATGAAAAACAACGTTTAGGACAAAGGTTAACACTTATTGAAAGACAAACGTTGTTAGCTTATGAAGTGAAGATAAAACAAATAGGAACATTCCATAGGAAAAAAAAGATAGACAAGAAAACCAATGGATCAGTCTATTCTTGAACAGTTAGAGTAGCCTATCCTTGAACAACTAGATCAACCTATTTTTGAAACTATTTCTGAACAAACAAAACAAGTTGAAAATACGCAATTTAATTTGTTACTAAAACTTTTGAAACTTCTGAAAAAAGATATGACAGAAGAAGGGAAAGGATATAACATCCCAATACTCACTCTAGAACAAAGGTTGCGATATGAAAAGAAAAAAAATAATGGAAAAGAAAAATGGAAGAAGAAATAAGAAGAGAAGCAGAAATGAAAAGAGAAGAAGATGCCAAAAGAGAATATGATCATAAGAGAAGACAATATGCAGAAATAGAGAATGATGAAGAAGCTATTTTTGGATTCCAAATTCTAGATACTAGGGCAATTCTAGGAGAAGAGGTAAAAATGAAGAAGATTCCACCTTCGGTTTTACCATATTTCTATGGAATGTCTTCTGAAGATCCTAATTCATTCATGTTTGAATTTGATATCTTGTGTCATACTTATGGTTATATTGATGATACACATAAGCTTCGTCTTTTTCCTGCTACTCTTAAAGCAGATGCATTAAAATGGTTTATGTATTAGGAGAACACACCATAACTTCTTGGAAAGACGTGAGGAAATTTTTTCTTAAGAAATATCAACCCTATTGTAGGCCTAGAGATTCAAAGGAAGATCTTTTATGATGTCTCAACAAGAAGATGAGAGTTTGGAAGAATACTTAGAATGATTTATTTATAATGTACAAAAATCCAAACAACATTCTCTAAATCCTGATACCATTAGAACATTTTTTCTCAAAGGAATACGAGATGAACATCTTGATATTCTCAATGTGATGGATAAAGGAGATATTTCATACTTACCATTCAATGAAATTGTTGAATTATGTCAGAATTATTCTAGAGGTAGAGCCAAACAGGAAAAAGAGATATAACTTCAAGAAATTCTAAATCAACAATAGGAGGAGTAACAAGAGCATAAATATGGAGTTTGTTAGAAAAATTTAAAATTGATATTTTGAACACCTTAGTAACATAGGTTGATGTATTAAAAGCAAAGAAAAAACAAGAATAAGAAGAACAAATACTATCAATATTTTGTCCTAAGTGTAGAAAGAAGCATCCTTTATGAGAATGTCATTTGGATAATATACATGTTTGTGGACTTTGTATAGAAAATCATGTCACAGATGATTATCCAACATTAAAACAATTGCAAGTAGACCAATTAGAAGAAACTCAAGAATTTTATTATATGGCACAAAGAAGAGCTTGGCAACCCTTTTTTGCAGGTACATCTAAATAGTTTCCTCAAAAAGTTCCCCATAATTTTCAGCATCAAAATTTATGGAATGATCCTATGCCATGGCAGGTTTGGCCTCCTCAGCAAAACCAAAACCAACCTTCACAAAGTTGGTGAGGATATTCTTATGGAGCCCAACCTCCCTAATCATTTTACCCTCAACAACCATATCAACAACAATATCAATCTTATGCTTAACAGTGATATCAACATCCATATCCTCAACAATCATTTTCATATCAGCAATTCTAGAAATCCCCTCAATCAAATCCATTCACACAACAATCAATGCCTGCACTAACTCAACCTCAACAAATTTAGTTTCCTTATAACCAAACACCACCCAGACCAACTCAATTACTAGCTCAACCAGTAGCAAATCCAAGTAATAGAGTGGAAAGGCCAGCCTATAATGTGGAAGAAATAAAATTATTTCCTACATATTCTATTCTTCCTATTCTACAAAAAGATTCTCCACCTATCATAGAAGAACAAATTGAAGAAGGAGAACAATCTGAAAAACCTAATCGAAGGAATCAAATTCAGAAAAGTAAAACTATTACGACTCAAACACCACCTTTCCCAGAAAGGTTAATAGATCATAAAACTTCAATTTCTCTTCTTGAATTTGATATCATGGATGAATTAAAGAATTCTTATGTCAAAATCCCTTTGTTGCAAGCTATCAAATATATTCCAATATATACAAAAACAATAAAGGAATTATGTATTAAGAAAATTGGCAGAAAGAAAAGAGATCCACCCACAATCCAAGTCATTGGATTATTAGTTAGCCTCATGTTTTCAAAAACAACAATTGAAAAGTATATTGATCCTGGGATACCTATGGTTACCATTTCAATCAATAATCTATCAGTTCCTAAACCTTTAATCGATCTAGGAGATGCTAGAAATGTCATCACAATAAAGACTATGATGTATTTAAAATTTCCAAATATTCGACCTATTACTACAATTTTAGAACTAGCAGATAGATCTAAAGTTATACCATAAGGTACACTTCAGGACATCATTGTTTCTTTGGATTCATGGGAGTACACTATAGACTTTATGATCTTGCAATCAAAAACAAATGTAAGAGGCCATCCTTTAATTCTTGGCAGACCATAGTTAGCCACAACGGATGCCTTCATTGGATGCAAATAAGGAAGCATGATCATAGCACATGGAGATGAAAGGAAACATATTACACTCTATCCTCCTACTCAATCTCCTTCTTTACTATCATGGCCTGATGACCAACAAGAAGAAATTCAACATGTTTTAAGCATTAATAAAGCCTTTGATTTTAGAGAAGAAGAAGAAAATGAGGATTTAATATACCTTTTTATCTCAAAACTTGATATTTCTGAGTAGCTACGAATAACACAATATGAAGCTGCAAGTCATTTTTTAAATCAATGTTTTTAGGAAAATTGTACTATTCAATCATTGTCGAATTCATTTGAAAGCATTTTTCCTGTCAACTCCATTACCAATTCTCAAAGAAAAATAATTGAAATCAAAATTGGAAATAATCTAAATATTGGTAATAATATACAATCATCACAAGAAAAATGGGTAATTGCATTACTACAGAAATATTCAAAATCTTTTGCCTGGGACTATATAGACATGCAAGGAATCCATCCAAAAAAATGTATCCATCACATTTACACAAATGAAACAATCAAACTAGTAAGACAACCACAAAGAAGAATGAATCCAATGATGAAGGAGATAGTGAAAGAGGAATTGCAGACACTGTTACAGGTAGGATTTATATACCCTATCTCTTATAGTCAATGGGTTTCTCCCTTAGTTTTGGTTCCTAAGAAAAATGGAAAATGGAGAATTTATGTGGACTATAGGGAATTGAATAAGGCAACACTTAAGGATCATTTCCCACTACCATTCATTGATCAAGTACTAGACTCATTGGCAGGGAAAAAATCATTTTCCTTTCTTGATGGATTTAGTGGATACAATCAGATCAAGATAGTATTAGAGGATCAAGATAAAGATACATTTACTTGTCCTTGGGGAACATATTCTTACAATGTTTTACCTTTTGGATTATGCAATGCGCCTGCTACATTTCAAAGAGAAATCCTAGCTATATTTGCATATCTTATACATGAATGCGTTGAAGTCTACATCAGTGAATTTGCTTTCTATGGAGGTACATTTGATGATTTTTTAAATAACCTTGAAAAATTTCTAAAGAGATTCATAGAGACAAACTTATCCCTCAACAATGAGAATTTTTTTTATGAAGTTAATTGAATGGATAGTGTTGGGACATCACATTTCTTCTTTTGGAATAAAGGTAGACCTAGGAAAGATACAAGTCATTGTAAACTTAATGCCACCAAAAACACATAAAGAAGTAAGAATTTTCTTGGGATATGTAGGCTACTACAAATGATTCATTGAAAAATTCAGAAAAATAGATTTACCCTTGTTCAAATTACTTGCAAAAGACATTGAGTTTCAATGGACTACAAACTGTCAACATGCATTTGAAAAATTGAAAGAAAAATTGTCTATAGCACCCATTCTCAGAGGACCAAATTGGTCATTTCCATTCCACATATCTACTGATGCATCAGATACAGCTAAAGGAGCATCTCTAGGACAAAAGAAAATCAGTTTAACTATGCCATTTATTTCATAAGAAAAAATTTAACTTTGGCATAATTAAACTATACATTAACTAAAAAAGAAATGATATTTGTTATCCATGCAGTCAATAAATTTAGGAATTATATAACATGCTATCAATTGTTTATTGATACAGATCATTCAACCATTAAATATTTAATGAACAAAACAATTACTAATGGCAGAATTACTGAATGGTTGTTACTAATGCAAAAAATCAATATCATTGTTCTAGATCGACCAGGAAAAGATAATCAAGTGGCAGATTTCCTATCAAAACATCATTCTCCTGGTGATCTAATACATGTTTTAGAAAAATTTCCTAATGAGCATCTATTTTCTATAACAGATAAACCCCCATGGTTTGCAGATGTAGCTAAATATTTATTATCTGGAATATTAACATCTCATTTCACTAGCAAGCAGAAAAGAAAAATAATTAGAGAGAGTGTTAGATATAGTTGGGTCAATGGTGACCTCTTCGATACTAGTCCTGGTATTTTGATAAGAAAATGTGTAAGAGAATATGAAATTATTAATATTCTAAAAGCATGTCATGATGAACCATGTGGTGTCCATTTTGTAGATAAACGAACAACATACAAGGTGCTCAAGCTTGGCTACTACTGACCAACAATTTTCAAGGACTCAAAGGCCTATGTCAGAAGATGTGATAGTTGTCAAAGAACTGGAAGACCTGTAGTATCAGATGATATGCCATCGAAACCACAAGTACTTATAAAACCATTTGAACAATGGGCTCTTGACTTTGTGGGACCTATTAACCCGCCTTCAAATGGAAAGAATTACATATTAGTGTGTACAGACTATGTTACAAAATGGGTAGAAGAAAAAGCAGTGGCACGTGCAACAGAAGAAACAATGGTTTCATTCATCTTTGAAGAAATATTTGTAAGATTTGGAGTTCTAAGACAGATTATTACAGACCATGGATCACAGTTCACTTCTAAACTTGTCTGATATCTTACAGAAAATTACAAAATTAAGCATAGAAAGTCTACTTTGTATCATCCACAAGCAAATAGACAATTGGAATCTACTAATAAGGTTTTGGAAAATAGCATGAAAAAGACAGTGAAAATGAACAGAAAATATTGGTTAGACAAATTAAAAGATACATTATGGGCATACAAAATTACATGGAAGAATACTACTAGATTCAGCCCATATCAACTAGTATATGGTAAAGAAGTTTTGTTACCAATTGAATTTCAAATTCATACATTTAAACTTGCAACAAAATTGGGATTGGACCTATCACAAGCCCAACAATAGAGAATTATGTAGCTGAATGACCTAGATGAGATCAGACAACAAGCAGTTGAGCATACATCACTAGTACAACAATAGAGAATCAAATGGCATGACAGATTTATTAAAAAGTGTTTTTTTCATAAGGGATATTGGAAATTTATTTCGACTCCAAGTACAAATATTTAAAAGCTAAGTTTACTGCTCATTGGCTTGGGCCATATGAGATAGAAGAAATCTTTGACAATGGAGCAGTCAAGATCAAGACAATTGATGAAGCTGCCATTTCATTTCTAGTTAATGGTCATAGACTCAAAATTTATAATAATCCTATCAATAAAGAAGACTTTCTGAACAAATTCTCAGCAAGAAAACAATATGGAAGTATTGGAACAACATAGTGATATGCCTTCCCTACTTCCAGAATAAAAATTAAAAAGTTAAAAAATAATAAAGGAGTTTGGTTGTGAAAATCTAGGATACTGGCGCAATACAAACTCAAACTCATATCGGAAAACCAACTTGTTTGGCCAATATGAATTCTCTTTTAGTTTTTTCAATTTCATTTTGTAGAATCATCTTCCAAAATCAAAATACTTGAGGACAAGTCTCAAGATTAGCAAGGGGGGAGATTCATAATAAACCAACAAACTATGCAATTGGTTTAATATCAATCAACTGTATTGTAGAAGGGACCTAAAACATTATAATAAATATTTATCAGTAAGGGACTTGAATAAGATCAGTTTCATATGTTATTGCAGAAGGGTCCTGATTATTCATCTTAAAATCAACATCAAAAGGACCTAAGAAGTAGCTACATGCATTTAGAATCCAGAAAAATCATTCAACATAATTCATTTTGAGGTTAAAGTATCATCATCATTAGAAAAAGGTCAGAGTGTTGACAAAAGAGCTAAGGTCATCATAAACAGAAGAAAATCATCGACAATGAGCTATCAAGTGAAAGGAAAGTACTCTAAATTTAAAGTATTCTTAATGCCTTTGATTTTGAATTTTTTTCTAAGATTGATAAACTAGTTTAAACTTGAATATGCAATACCCTTATCCATGTATGTGTCATCTTACATTATCCTACACTACTGTATATCCTACATAACCCTACATTATATACATTTACCTCTTACATTATTCATTCATCCTATTACATTCATTAAGCTAAGTATAACCTTAAATTCATCAATTCATCATTCACTCAACCACATTCACTGGCATTTTTTACGAAAATTTTAGGCCACATCTCCTTTTTGGGCAAAAAAATTTTGCCTCATGAAAAATTGCCTACAAAACAAGAAGGATTGGTCTCATATACTTACAAAACAAGAACAAAGAGAGTTAGTTTCATTACAAATATACTTAAAATCTTATTTCAAAAATAATTTGATTTGAAATGACCCATGATTATGGTCATTTCAAAAAAAATCAATACATATGTAAATGATGAAAAAATATGCAATGATAAAGGAATAATAATGGATATGCAACATGCAACGCACGTATAATGGATCTAAAAATTCATAATGAACAAGTATAATGCATAATCAAGAAAGCATGCAATGCAAAAGTCAAAGACTGGTCCTAATAGTGATGAGTATTGAAAGCTCTAAACTACAAGCAGTCATGAGCTATGATGCAGCATTAAAAAGCAAAACAAGTGTCAAAGACATGTACAATGGACAACACTTGTGTTAAAAAGCAGTGATAAGAATGAAAAATCATGATGCAAGTTATGAAAAAGTTTAAACAAGTGGTAAGCTATGTACAAAAGGGAATAGAGTTATATCATGCACATAAAGCCATGATGTATCAAATAAAACAAGTGGCAGCCAAAGGTACAAGTGACATGAAGCTAGTCAAGTTGAAAAACGCAATGGAAATGGTCAAAATTTGTTTCAAAGGTTGCATTGAACATTGTCTGTGTGTTTTCTTCATTATCGTAGCCAAAATTCACCATAATCTAGCTCATAATCAAAGGCATATTCGTTGTTTATCCACAACCTACAACAACCACGACAAGACAAACCTTGTTTGACTGAGAAATACATAGAGATTGAAAGAGAATTACGTGAAAAAGGAGAACCGTGTGCAATAGTGATCTGAAATGACCATAAACTTAAAACTGATGTAGAATTGATTAACCATTAATGATTTGAATGTTAGTTGAAAAATGCAAACCGAGGAAAAATTGCTTCAAGAGAACACTTTAAGACAGTTAATTAAACATAAAATTGATGCATAATAGAAGTGAAAACAGTAAAAAACACAGCGATACCAGAAAACAAATTGATGACGGAGTTCATCCTTGATGGACTATGTCTCTGGGTCCGCTTTCAAGATGGACGACCATTTTTATTAGGAATGAGAAGAAAGGAGTTGATTACATAGTGATTTAGTTAGAATGAATTTATACACAAGAAATTCTAATCTCTGTCATCAGATATCTCTCTGAACCCACTTTCCAACGTTGCTTACGATTTCCAAAACCAACCCCGGATGCTCCCATAACACTGAAAACAAAATCGCTTATGTCCTCTAGAATCTACATACCAAAGTCAAAAAACCACTCTCCTTGATCAATGACGAGAAATTTTGCCTTTATAGGCTTGAAGATGCATTGAAACCACCTCTTATTGCATTTGAGGTGAATGAGCTGAATTGAAGGTTTGCCATTATGTCATAAAGAAACCTAGGGCTTTGTTACAAGGTGGTCGAATTAGTTTTTTAACAAAACTATTTTGAAAAACCCAAAATAGACTTTATAATAGACCGAAACTGTTAGGTTTCTAACTAGGTGGAGGAAATGCAGACAACTCATGTGAACATGCATTATCACCGCAGTTAACACACCGATGGTTTCGTTGACAGTTCCCAAAACCTGTAATAACTCTAGCCGTTATCCTTAGCATGTTCACATGGAAACAGCATATACCCCACAGTGGTTAGGAACTGGTAGCTAGAGGTAGTAGCTATGAAACCTGACGGTCTTGCCTTATAGTGTTCACATGTCAGTGATGTGATGGAAATTCCGACGTGGTTAAGGCTGAGGTTAGGGCTTGACTATTGGCTAACTCTGAGAGTTTACTCTACTTGCTCATATGACACGATCCCCATGCGGTTAACTTTGTGGTTAGAGGACTGCGTATTTTATTTTATAATGTTTTGTATTGTTTAAACATTGAAATAGGCCAAGAGCTTAGGTTTAGGACTTTATAACTAGGGTTATTACATATGCAATGAATGATAATGTATTTGACATATATTTATGACTAGGGTTTGACAGATTAGGTGTTGCAGATTAGGGGTTAATATATGAAGTTGATCAACCCTTTTTCAATCAATCGTCGCTAAGAGACATTAGCGACACTTGTCGCCTAATGACGAACTTGTTGACAATGTGACATAAAACCACATATGAATCTTTCACAAAACAACGTTTCTAATGACACCCCTGACGAAATATCAAACCTTTGCGATGGACGACACAACCATGTCGATAGCAGATCCTACTTGTCAAATGACAAAAATGCATGTCGTTGACCATTCTTGGTGGAACTATCGATGAAATCAAGTCGACAGCCAGGTACAACCCATATCAATTGAATGCCATGAACAATATGAACATTACCTAAACAACCTGATCCATAACCAAGACAGTTGAACTGTCAAAGCTTAACTGAAGCGACGACGACACTGAACATTGATGATGACACTTGAACACCTGTGCAATTGAATCAACGGATCCTCCTAGATCATTCCTCTCCACTTGAAAGATTTTGGACCACCAAAGTTCAACTGAACAATTAGTTGATGAGGGTATAACTCCCTCTCTTTCCATCTTGACCTGATGATGTACCAACACATTCGATCAATCACCTATAAGTGATGACCTGCATGATGTTGACCATGATACTTTTCGATTCGGTAACCTGTTTCTTCCATCCACGGTATGAACAACTTGCGGCGATGGGAAAACAACCTGTTATCAACATGGCAATTGAATTCTTTCCATGAAGAATCATGAGTTAGTGATTCAAAAACATCTTTGAAAACAATATTTGTAGAATGTTTTTCAATACATCTAATGGGTATTAATGATCTACTTTCTAGAATAACTGAAATATTCAAAGACTCCTTTGAGTTTGACTTCATATCAATTACTTGACTTGCTTTACTTTCTTGTTGACTGATTACTAAGTGAGCTTGCTACACAAAACTCATCCAGTTTTGATGTAAAGACTGTTGCAACTTAGTTTGACTTTGAAAGTATCTAAGTAATTGTTGATTTACTTGAATCACTATTTCTTCGTCTATTAACCGATATCTCCATTAACTAAAACTTTCACTTAATGCATTAGTTTTCAAATCATGATAAGGAAACTTTAGATCTACTTTCGAAAATGCTTTGTCATGAAATCTTATAGACTCCTCTACACTTGAAAAGAGGCATCATTACTATTTAAAGCATGAAATGATGATGCAATACCAAAATAAATGTAATATTGTCTTTCCCCAATACTGACCTGCACCCCTGAAACTGAAAATAAACATACCATCTGAAACAAGTCTCTAATTAGACTCACGTGTACCATTCCCTGCAATACACTACTGATGATGATAGTTTCTAGAATTCAGTTGAATGAATGAGATGAGATTCATTTTTTCTTTAAGAATATGTTCATGTTGAAAATAATACTGAGAGGGGGGGTGAATCAGTATTATCTAGTCCTTTTAACAATTCTTCCTTATTTATACTTTGAATTATTTTTGCATATCAGTACCATAAAACAATGAGCATGAACAAGAAAAACAGACAGTCACAGCAAACAACACCAGATATAAGGTGGAAACCCAATGTGGGTGAAAACCACTTGCTGCAATATGTCTCTATCTTCTTTCCAATTAGAAACTCCTTTTACAATGGTCTTGTAGTGGTGCAGTCCTTTACCAGTACACAGGCTGCAACCTGCAGAGAGCTACAACTCTCTCTCGTTTTCCAGTCTCTCCTGGAAGGGAGCTACAACCCCCTACTTCTTTTCTTTCAAGGACCACTTTTCATAAATTTCAAACTGGATCCATAAATATCAAATGATCATCAAGTACCAGTAAGTCACCCAGATAACCAGATCCACAATAACAGAAAACTAAACCCAGAACACCTTCTGTGGCGTCTCCTGTGGCGCCTCCTGCGGCGCCTCCTGCGGCGTATCCTGCGGCGCCTCCTGCGGCATCTCCTACGGCGCCTCCTATAGCGTCTCCTGCGGCGCCTCCTGCAGCGTCTCCTGTGGCGCCTCCGCACTTCCGCAGCTGCAGCGCTCGAGAGATCACCCTTCACAGATTTTCTTTCCACTTAACTTTCATATAGATCGAGCTTTTGAAACAATAACCCAATATTTCAGATCTTAAGATATTCAACCCAAAAGCATACATAAGCCAAATGATCTCATTTTCTTTATATAGGCAAGCTCTTCCTCAAATCATGGACCAATACCAAGGGGCAAAACCATAACAAACCAATACCATCAACTTAATCCTAGGGATCAACACGTCTATCGAGATGCCATGGTCCAAAAACTATAGGTTCAAATTCCAAGGACTAACTATCATGGACCAAAGGTAAGCTTTCCACATGAAATAAACTTTTCTCTGCATAAAATTCCGTGAAATTTTCTCCACATGAAATAAACTTTTATAAACTTTTCTTTGCATAAAATTCCGTGAATTTTTCTCCTGCGTACTTCTTAATTCTCATCATATTGAGAGCCATGCCATGGGTGTTGCCATCAAGTACAACATCTGTAACATATAACCATACCAGAAACATAATGCCAACAATCTCCCCCTTTGGACTTGATGGCAACCTCAAAAACTTCAGCGACATTCTCCCCCTTTGACATCAAGGGCAAGGGTTATGCTCCCCCTAAGAACATGCTCCCCCTGAATATGAACCAGATCTGCAAAGAAGAACCATAATCCACCAGACACCATGAATGACCAAGAAAGAGATAGAGACATATTGCAGCTATATTCAGACCAGCTCCCATGATCTCCTTTTGTACATCCTCCATAATGCCGACAATGCATTATATTCTCCCCTGAACCTGTGTCGCAAGTCAGCACATGTACGCATATACCCCAGATGAATCATGTGTACAACCAACAATCAGAAGAGTCTCAACAATAAGATGATGCATCAACAACCCCCAGCTTTTGCCTGAGGTATTCAAAAGTCTCCCTAGGTAATGGTTTGGTGAGAATATCAGCAACTTGTTCCTTAGAAGGAACATACTCCAACTTGACCTTTTGTTCAAGCACTTGTTCCCGGAGAAAATGATACTTGATTGGTATGTGCTTGGTTTTTGAATGCATGACGGGATTCTTTGAGATGCTGATTTCACTTGTGTTATCGCATAAGATAGAGATAGGTGGTGTACAAGTGATTTGAAAATCCTGCAAGGTCTGCATCATCCAAAGGAGTTGAATGCAGCAAGATGCAGCAGCAACATATTCCGCTTCCGATGTAGACAAGGCAATTGAACTCTGTTTCTTGTTGAACCAAGATACTAATCTGGAACCCATAAAGAACGCACCACCACTTGTGCTCTTCCTGTCATCCACGCTTCCGGCCCAATCTGCATCTGTATAAGCATGAAGTGTGAGATCTGTATCTCTAGGATACCATAAGCCATAATTTTGTGTCCCTTAAAGATATTTGAAATTCTCTTTACTTCCTGAAGATGAGTCTCCTTTGGATTTGCCCGAAATCTACCAACTATTCCTACTGCATGCATGATGTCCGGTCGGGTACCTGTCAAATAAAGTAGACTTCTGATCATAGATCTGTAGGTTTGTTGATGTACTGCTGCAGATTCATCATTTGCACTGAGGCTACATCCTGTGACCATGGGTGTACATACTGGTTTTGCATCTTCCATGCCATATTTCTTCAAGATCTGTTTGAGATACTTGGTTTGAGATAAAAAGATTCCTCCTTCCTTTTGTTGGATTTGCAAACCAAGGAAATATGTCAGTTATCCCAGCAAGGACATTTCAAATTCTTTCTACATGACCAAGGCAAAGCTTTGACTCATCTCTTCTTCATTGCTGCCAAAAATAATGTCATCTACATACACAACAAGTATTAGCAATTTGTCATTTTCAACTTTTATATAAAGATTGCTATCTGCTGATCCTTTTGAAAAAACTCGTTGATGAAGATATTTATCCAAACGATAGTACCAAGCCCTTGGAGCTTGTTTGAGCCCATAGAGAGCCTTTTTCAATCTGCATACAAGATTTGGATCATTCCAAGAATGAACCCATCTAGCTGTTCAATGTATACTTCTTCTTCCAAGTCTCCATTCAGAAAGGCTGATTTCACATCCATTTGAAATACTTTGAAGTTTTGAAAATTTGAGAGAGCAAGGAACATTCGAATGGCCTCAAGTCTTGCAATGGGAGCAAAGGTTTCTTCAAAGTCTATTCCTTCTT
>APFE031171584.1:63160-86071 GCA_000404065.3 Pinus taeda | reverse complement strand
ACTTTAGCGGAGGTAGTGGATGCCACTGGTTACCAGCAGTTGGTGGAGTCGCATGTGTGCAGGCTCAAGAGAGGCACATTGGGATATGAATTGGATGAGGTGAAGCTATGTGGCTTCATGGATGAAGATTGGGCAGGGAGCTCAAGAGGCCGAGTATATGGTAGCAAGGACATCAGGTACCATCATATCAAAGATTGTGTGCAGCGGAGGATCATGTTACTTTCATACATTCCAACGGAGGATCAGGATGCTGATATTCTGATGAAGGCTCTCACCAGGAGAAAATTCGAATACCACCGAGGCGGGTTAGGGGTTGGTGATAATCCATATCTTGTCGAGAGGGAGTGTTGAGATTGCAATAAAATGATGGAGCTTAGTGAAAAGAGTCGCCTTCACTAAGTGGGCCTGCAGGAAAATTATGGCACAAAGTCTATTTTTAGACATATGGATCATGTCTATGAGTTGCAGGATGCTGTTTATGGATGATTGGTCAAGTTGGAAAAAATAGATGGACTTCTATTTTTAGACAACAATGGTGACACTGTCAAGTCTAATTATAAAGCAGTCAAATATTATTAGCTTATAATAATATTTAGACTATAAACTTTATCTTATTCTCTTGGAGCACTTCAGTTTGAGCTAGAGATGTGGCACATGCAGTTTTCAGAAGGAAATAATTTGTGGGTCAGTTGAGTTGTTGCATGCATGACTTCAGTTAGAACTCAATCAATTGAGTTTGGTGGAGTTGATTGTGGAGTTGATGGAGTTGTGTTCAGTTTGACTTGGTTAAACTAGTTGTAGTTAGTCTAACCGCAAATAGACTAATGATGAGTTGTTAAACTAATTATTAACCCATAATGCAACTAAATAATACATCAATTAACTCAGTTTCATGTCAGTGCGTGTTCAGTTCAGCAGGGACAGGAGTTAGAGGATCAGATTACTATCAGTTGTGACTATAGTTGTGCATGAGGATTTGCACAATCAATGGGATTGAGTTATGCCAATGAGAATTGGCCAATACCAAGTGATTATAGCCTCTGCTCACGTGATTCCCAGTGTGAGTGATTCTTTTGAGGTAAATACGAGTTTGGTTCAACCATTCTCATCCATTCTTGAGCAGGTATTGAGCAGTGGAGGCAGGCAAGCAATGGAATAGATTTGGAGATCAGATTTGAGTTGTATTGTGTGTAACAGGTGGAGATAGTGCTGGATACTTGTGAGAAGTATTGACTATTGTAATGTTACATGTTCTCAAGCATTAATATACAGATAGTGTGGGGTTTTCAGCTGTAAGATTTCCCCGAGTTACATACTGTGTTAATGTGTGCATGCTCTTGATGTTTTATTGTTATTGATGCTGCTATATTGATGATCAACGTAGAGGAGCTTATGTATTGTGTATGTATTCCGCAATAGTACATGATCAGGATAATCTCAATTGAATATGTGTTTATTATTCAAAATTTCTACACTTCATACTTTGCTATATTGTTTGTGACTTGGAAGGCCAGCTTAAAATACAGCTGTGTGCTTTCTTGTTTTGGAGATAACAGCACCACCCTTGCTCCTGCAGTCTCCCTAGAACATGCTCCATCAAAGAACATCTCCCAAACTTGACTTCCTTGCTCTTCTTCAACCTGAATTATTTGTTTCCTGAGCTGCATTGAGGCCTTCTAATATTCTTCTATTTGGAGAATACATGCTCCAAAATCAGTGTCCACTTCATAAATAGGATGATTAGAAGGATTCTTCTCATCACTGATAATGTATGCCAGCTGTGCTTCTCTATATGGTCTCTTGCTTTCTCCTCCAAAGACTGGGATAGTGGCATAAGATAGATCATTCTGTAATGTCCCACCTAGTCTCTTAATCCATCCTCTGGACAACAGCATACCAAACTTAGGAGGGACTTCTGCTACCACAATGTCCATCACCATGCTCTTCATGGGTAGCTGAGTTAGGGTAATGGCTAAATCTTTTATCAGTCCCAAGCATTTCACTTTCCTTGAATCAAAAGAGAATAAATCATGATATCCTCTGGTGATATCAAGGCCTAACTCTTCCATGACTACTTTAGGCATTAGATTGTGGCTAGCCCCTCTATCTAACAGGAAATTGTGGAGGATTTTATAATGAATGGTCAAGGAGACATAAAAAGATGGAGAATTATCATCAACAGGTTCATTGATTGGGCTAAGTACAACTGTAGGCTTATCATCTTGCAAATTGACTGAGTCAGTGGAGGTTTGTGTGGCTTTTAGCTCAAGAGCTTCAAGGATAGGCTTTCTAAACACTTCACTCTTTACAAGTTCTAACAGAGGCACATATATTTTCAATTTTTGAACTTCTGCTTCAAATCTGAAATGGGAAGGAGACTTGTTGGGACCTCTTACCTCTTGAACTGGAGCTTTGAGGATGACTGGATCAGCTACTGGTCTTCTTTGTTTGGTATTCTGTGACTTTGTTTGGACAGAAGCTCTTTGGGCAGGATTCTCCTTGACATTATTTGCATTTGACCTTAGATTATATCTTTGTTGTTCACTAGTTTGCAGAATAGCCTCTCTGTCCCACTCTTGACTAGTTTGGTTCTGTATTAATGCTTCTTCATATTTAGCCAGTGTCAAGAAGGCAACACTGCCTTTATCTTCCATGCAATGTATTTCATCCTCCTCTTCGAATTGTTCCTCCTCCATGACTACATTTTGAAAAGGAGATTTAACTTTGTGTTCTTCATTTGGTTCTTTACCCCTTTGAATGATTTGTAATTGCTCAGTTGCTCTTCTATATGGATTTGAATTTCTAGGAGCAAATGCATTATGCTTCCTTGTCTTTCCTGAGTTCTATTCAACCTTCAGCTTAGATATTTCAGCAGCCAATGACTCTATCATTCTGGTCATTTTATCTAGTTTAGGTTCTGATGATGAAGCAGAGGAAGAAGAACCCTCACCTCTTTGCCTCCTTCTATCAGCATGACTTTTGAGCTTTTCTGTAGCCATTATATTGGATTATACTTCTAGAGCTGCATCTTGCATATCATCCAGAGTGGCACATCTTCTTTCTCTCAACAACAAGCAAAAATCAGAGTCAAAAGCATTGACATAAGTGAGTTTGGCTGAGGTGGGGGTTGGCTTTACTTCAGCTGGTATTTTACTATACATATGATTAAATTTCTTATTGAAATCAGGTAATGATTCCCCATTCTCTCTCTTCAGGTTACCAAACTCAGTATGGTAATACAAAAAGTCCTTTTTATCTCCCCAGTCCTTTAAAAGTGCATCATCTAAGGCTTCAATATCAGCAATAGATCTAGGGGTCAACTCTCTGAACCATTTTCTGGCCTCTCCATCAAGGCTCTGGACAAAAACTCTCATCCACACATCATTCTCACTAATGTCTAAGTTATCAGCATAACTATAAAAAGATTCAAGGTGTTCTTCAGCTATTACCCCATCTGTACCAGTAAACTTAAGCATATATTTCTGGTATTCCCTTGCAGGCATGGCATTTAAAGGAACAGGCAAGACCAGGGGTCCATACCTAGCAGCTATGATTCTTTCCATCTTAGTGCGTACTTGTTGTCCTGCCATGACTGGAGTAGGTGGAAGGGTAGTAGCCGATTGAATAATGGGAAACAATGAAATGGATGACAGAGACACAGGTATGTTATGGATTTTATGGGAGACTTTCTTTGGATTGAGATCCAAAGGGAAACTAATTGAACAAGGAGCTGTATGAATCTCTGCAACTGATTCTTCACTAGCAGTACTAGGTCACAAATCTTCAAACTGAGTATTTTTAACTATGACCTCCTCTTGCAAATATTCATAAGATTTCTTGGGCTTACCTGATCTTGAATCTCCTTTTTGTGATATTTTCTCAGGGTCAGGCACTGGTTCAGCTGGTGATTTCTGAGGATTTCTTCGAGTATGCCTCACAAACTGAGCCAAGACTATAATGTGGAGTCTCCAAAGGTTGGTGTTCCTCCAGTGGAGTTGCAAAATAGATGATTACAACTAGAAATGTGCCCAGACTTTGTCTATCATCAAAATCTGGAACTGTGTCGTCCCCCAGGGAAGCTGAGCTTCAACATCCTCTCCCCGGAAACAACCCCAATTAATGTTATCACCCCAAGAAACTCTCCTAGGTTGTATCTCAGAGATGCTCGGGAACATTACTGACTCAACTTAATGTTGGAAATCGATGAGTGGAAGGAATGATGCTTGTTTAAGCCAGATGACCACTTCTACTTTGCTTAATTCCAGACATGGGTGAACACCCCCAGACTACAAGGCTTTAAACCACCAATTACTCACAGTTTAAGGAATTAGGTGAACATGGAGAATACTAACACACCGGCAGATGCACAGGACTCTGTGATGGTCGGCTGCAACCAGTAAAAAGGTTTGCTAATCTATTTCCTAATGCACAGACAGGATGACAGCTCTTTGGCACTAAGTAAAAAGAAACCTGCATAACGCATTCAATAATACATATGAGATTCTAACACAAAGGTGGGATGACAGCCCCTCAAAAGCTAAATATAAAGAGCACATGAACAAATGCATAACAGGCACAACCTAGAATAGAGAAGAAGTGGAAAATGAACAATTAACAACAAAAGAAGCTTGTATTAGCTGAAAATGAAGACTAGATGCTGCAAGTATCAAAGTAGCTACAGTCTTTGGAAGTTGAATCGTACATCAGAACCAGAACCATCAACCCTCATCACATTTGTGTTCGGAGTATATATAGATTTTGTTCACAAAAATGATCTGCTATTCTATGCGTGGAGGAGTCATAATGGACCACCAACCACATTAACTATATAAAATGGACCTCTGCTACGATCTGCTGCTTCAATGAATGAATTTTTCATTCTCTGGTACTTTTTTGTACTCCTCAAGTGGGTGGAATATCCTGAAGGATGAAATTCCTTAACTGCTGGATGTGAGTTTCTTCTTTGGCATCATCCTTCTCATCCTTCGGCCATACTGCTCTTGAATGAGGTAGTTGAAATTCTGCTATAAACGGTATCGGGGATTGATCAGGCTCATCCTTAAGATGCACAGAGCAGTTAAGGAACTTAGACTTCATGGTGTGTGGACAAACAGAATGGAGGAACAAAGCTGGCTTTCGGATCGTGTAGATCAACGACGGAGATCTCGTGGTGGGAGAAAGAGGGAGGTACGTGAGCGGGACAAACACAGGCCATTGGATCTCAAGCAGTAGATCTAATGGCGATCGAGGGCGGAAGCTGCGCGGGAGATAATGAGCGAGAATAGTGGTTTTGGGTAGAGGGCACTATTTATCGCATCGCCTTTGGAGCTACAACGGTATTCGTATGCGGCCCCGCGATCACACTTATCACATGACGTGTGTCGTATGGGACAGGCCGATAACCACTTTCCCCACGAGTTAACGCGTGGGTAAGTCTCAGCCGGGGCGATAGCGAATGATGTTGGATCGGGGCGTCGGACGATCGAATGGTTGAAAAATTGGCGCACGTTCTTTTTGGGCTGATGTGACAGTGGAGTGCGCGGTCGTATGATTGCATTTATATGATGGTTGAACTCGGAGCCCGGGGAGCTAAGGAGATATAGGTTTATACAGGGCTATAGAGATAAAAAGAAGATGGCAAGGGCTCTGGGAGTATAAGAACAATGAAGGATAAGGAGAGAATAGAATTTTGTGAGCTCCCTGCTTGCAAAAAACACACAGCCAAGCTAGAATGTGATCCTCCAAATGTTGAAGTTCATAGCAGAGCTAACAATCCCTTTATCAGAAAATATCAACTTCCATAGGCAAGTGAGGAAAATGTTGTACAGTGATCTCAATAGGAATACAATGACCATTAGCAAGGCTAAGAAGTTCCTAGAGAAGGCTACAACAAAGTTAAAATAGGAGAGAGATAACTCTAGAGCTCAACATATGCAGAATGGGAGACTCAAAGAGTTTATTGTGAAGTTGGGGGTAAATCTAGAAGACAAAGCTGCATTCAAAGCCCTTCTCCAAAGTTCACATGAACAAGTAGAGGAGTAAAGGAAAAAAATGAAGATGTAAGGTGGTGAGCATGTGCAATCTAAGGAACTTGTATAGGTGGAAGAAGAGAAGGAAATCCTAGCCAAAGAACTGATTGAAAGAAACAATGAGATATTAGCCCTCATGTAGCAAGAAAAAACTTCAACTGAGGATAGACACATAATTTGTGAAGTGCTTGTGCCTGAAAATTCCCAAAATCCCACAAAACAACTCACCAAGTTCCTCAACGAACTCCAGCTTTTAGAATGGGAGCTTATGAAGGTGAAAAATGATTTTGTCACTACCTAGAGAAACCTAGCACAAAAAGAAAAAAAAACTTGAGATATCTAGGACCAATGTAGACATGATCGGTAAGAACCTACATGCAACAAAGTGGGAGATTGTTGAGTTAAAAGGAAGGATGAAAGGAAACCTGTCTCTCTTGCAAGCCAATCAACTTGTCTAGGATGAAATCAGAGCAAAAATGAAAAGCAACTAGTTGTACATAACTCTGATGGATGAATAAAATATTGTAATAAAGGATTTTGAGTTTTTCATCCTAGCTGCCAAAGAAGATGGTAAAAATAACTCCCATATTGCCAAGACATTCATTTAGTTTGTGAATGAAAAGATACTTAGTGAGTTTAGGCCCATAGATTTAGTAGATAGAGTATCTTCTATCATGAAGATCACTTAAGTTTTCCAGAAGGAGGAGGCCAAAGTCAAAGCTGAGGAATGCCTAGGCATGGTACAGAAAGATGTGGCTACTTTCAATCCTGAGTTTGATGAGAGAGTCAAGGTAGGGTTTCCTAGTTACTGGGATATTGTGGGAATGCTAATACCATGGAAACAATACATTCAGATGTTAGTGGAGGCCAAGAGCAAGGTAGATTCCTCTCATGAGAAGACTGCCACCCTTAAAGGTAAAACAATGGTTAACTATCTCATAAAGGAATTTCAGTTGTGAGGGTTTTAAATGACCTTGTTCCGCTCAAGGTTAAACTATATAGGGGTCACGAATCTCATGGTCACATATCAACAATTATTTCACGCTCCTCTTCCAACTCCAACACTATGGAAAAGGTGTGAGTAGTTTTCTAATCCTCTTATGCTCTAGATCATCAACCCAACAACATTGCCTCCAAAACCTGTTCATCATGACTAAGGATACTGTTGATTGTGTCGATCATGACACTTCTGATTTTCTGTTTTATGTAAATATTTATTTTATAAGAAACAATTCATTTAGTTAGAACTCAGTTAGTTCAGTTGTTCCACTGAGCACATTGATATTTTGTTATGATGATTCACTGCCAAATGAAGAAAGAATATTTTGTAATGGGCTCTCCCTCCGAGGCCCTATAAAAAAAGTTCATGATATAGAACCAAGGGTTTGGAATTTTTTGTTTTCCAAGAGAGAAGCTCTACAAGTTGTTAATGAAATTTATGCTCTGTGGAGGATTAATAAAAATTTTGGAAATTCTAGCTCATGTAAATGTGCAATATGTATTCCTTTTTGTGTTTGTTCCATATGTTCTCACTCTTCTTCTCATATTACATGTAATAGTAATTTCTTGATATGTTTTCATGGATTTATGGATTCATCTTCGTCCAATGCTGATTAAACATGCCTCTAATTGAAATGAATTATTATCCTTAATAATGTGCTCCATGTATCTTAGCATCTCATTTTAATGTTTTTGTCATCCACTTCCTACTGAATTTCAATGCATTGGATTCTTAGTTTAAGCCTTGTGCATTGGTTTTCTTCCTTCTTGATTCTTCTGTTTTATATACTACAAATGACTGATAAAATTGCATGTTCACATGATGTTGACTGCTAAAGTTAGCTATTGATGCTTCTGTGAGTAATATTTTACATCCAACTTTCCGTTTCTCCTCTTAAGGAAGGTTTTGAATCAATTTTTATCTTAAATATGTTAAATACTAAAGTGAAATAGAAAATCTCAGTAAATCCTTAAAGCACTCATCAAGATGTCCTAAGAATTGGTCTCCTTTCAACCCGATGGCTATCTCTAGGAGCTACAACATCTTCTACCACCATTGTCAGGGACAAATCAATTTTTTTTCTTGGGTACGACATTTATACACCCTTTAGTAAGGTGAGAAGAAAGGGGTGTGGGTTGTAGATCTCTCACCTTGGTGACTCCACTATCCAAATTTCATTTTGAGCACCCTGGATTTCAAAAGGCCACACACTTGCTCTGATACTTCACAACAAATAAATCCTCTTGTGTTTGACCCTGAAAAGGAAATACCTATGAGAGTCTAGAAAGAAAGGACTCGTGTTACTCCAACTCTTGTGACCTCTTTTCTAGAAGTATCATCCTCTATCTCTCAAACGACTATGATAAATTACCCCGAGTCTTCCTCCAAAGCCTTGGAATATCCTAAGGAAAACTATGCACTGTTTGACCCATTTTTGTCAAGAGTTAAACATCGAAGAAGCTTCTTTCATTTCTCCTCCTTTCACATTTCATACCTTTCCAAAACTTGAGGAGGTTAAGGACATTCTCATAAACAGTCTGTTGTCGCACATAATGTCTAGGCACCACGACAACGACTCAAATCGAGGGTTGTCACTCTGATCCCTAATCTCTCCATTTAAATTGTCTCCCTACAACAAACTAAGTGGGGGGACCCTACGAAAATGGAATGAAGGAGGACTAGTTGGGAACCAAATAGTCCGAGAGACACAGTTGAGCGACCAAATACTTGTTTAGATCTAGCAAGACTTAAATGATTCAATTTATACAATTGATACCAGTGCCATGTGGTGTCAACTATCTTGCTAAGAAATTTAGGACCAAGTACATGATGGACAATTGCTATTAAGGAAAATGTTATTATGATGAAAAGAGATGCAAGATGCAATTAGCAAAGGGATGAGTGAGTAGTCTTGAGGTAAGACCGTTTAAGACTAAAGTACTTAGTATTGATTAAATTTATGATAAGAGTACTTAGTGAAATGAAGAGACAATATTATATAAGACAAAGTGCCAAATATCTCAAGTGCCAATAAGATACACAAGATATATTCTCTTAAAGAAAGATCACTTATACGCCAAAAAAATATAATAACCACAAGCCAATAATGATATTAATTTCAAGAAAGAGAACTAGAGCATTTATCCAATTTATGCTTCAATGACAATTACTTGAAAATTCCAAAACTACTTAAGAGATATTCAAATAGCCCAAGTTTTCTTTTAGATCCAAATCGAATGCAAGACTTTTCAATGATACTTAGCTCAATAGATTTCAAAATATTTACCATTCACCAAACAATAAAACCTTTGGGAAATTTAAAATATTAGACTTATATGTTCCAAGTGTGTGAAATGAATTTCCTTTACGCAATGAGCTTGTGTGTATGTGATTCAGAAACTCAGAAAATAGGAGTTTAAACTTGGATTTTATTGCCAATAATTGTACCAAAAATTTGTTGACATGAACTTATGCAAACAATCATCCAAAAGAACTTATTTTCAAAGATTAGATTTAGGACAACAACAAATTCTCTAATGATAGGAGTAAAATTAAAATGCCAAACTAAGCCAAACACGTCAAACAAATTCTGAATTGTGTTACGAAATCAAATCAGTTGAAATTTCAGAATTTAATCTATGGTAGCCAATATGTTTCAGTGATAAAAAGGAGCAACATAAAAGACTTTATGACAACAGGGAAATTCTTGCTACAATCAAGAAGATCACCCTTCTAGATTCTTATGATAGTTACTTTCACAATGATATTAAAACTCCTAACTTTCAGAGAATTTTTTTTTAGGACAATAGTGAATTGTTTAGGACAACAACAAGCAAATGTTATGACAACAACAATATGATAATGAAAACAATAAGCTAGCAATTCTATCTTTATAACAAAAAATTACTAGAATTTTTCCAAACTTGCCCACATGAATTATCAAAAGATTTCAGCTTGTTATGATGTGATTTCTAGAATTATATCAGATCTGATATACTTACTACACTCAGCAATTAAATTATGAAATAGGCTTAGTGATGGATTCCCAACTCAAGAAATTAATTCCTTAATGTATTAGACAACTTAGGAAGTAATTTTAGGCTAACACACATGAAATTTTTCCACCATTAGAAAGGTATATGATTGTTGTAGAAAACAGTGAAGAAAAAGAGAGTTTAGAGATCAAAACCTTAGGCCCTAGGACTTGAAGATCACTTGCCCAAGTTGCCAAAAAACTTTCCAATACCTGAAACACAAATTTTTACCAATTTTTCTGCAAAAAAACACCAATGATCAACTTCAGAAAATTAAATATTTAGATCAGAAATGGAGCAAGGGGAATCTAGGGCCAATGAGGGCTAGTACTAGGCCCAATAGGGCTAGAGTTGGGCTAGGAGAAAGCAGATATGGGCTTCGGAGCCCCAAAACTTGAAAATCTTTTTTCTAAAAAAGTTATTTTGCTTGAGATATTCAAATTTGTTGCAAAATATTTAATGGTTGGCCCTGCAAAAATATTTGGGACAAAATCTTGCCCTCTAGGGCCTAGATCTATCTCAAAACCCCCAGATCTCCTTCAAAAAATCTCATATCTGAAAATTTCCTTGGATTATTTCTCATATTTATTCCGAAAAACAATCTTTGAGCCCAGATCTTGCCCCGCAAGGTCTAGATCTAGCTCAGATCTGAAGATTTCCTTGGCCAATTTCTCTGATCTATTTCTGCACAAGTGAAAAGAGAAAAACCCAATACCCAATATGTACAAAAATAAGAAAATCCCAAAAACCCAAGTGTTAAAACTCAAAATTATGTTATGAAATTTCAGATCTACACAAGTAAATAACATATCTATACAAATAATTTACAGATCTATCGTATTTGAGGAGTATGAGTCCAACTTTGCTCCCAAACCTAATAATCTAAGGCTCTTAATAGCCAGATCTATCAAAATTTCCACAAAAAATTAGATTTTCTTTTAATTTTAAAAGGAGGTGCTAGCTCGAAACCCTCTATGTATCACCAACAAAATCTTATGATAAGCCCGAAGATAATTTAGTTGGGCTCTTCAGAAAACACATATCAAGAATGTTGGCTTAGTGAGCCCTGACCTAGGTTCAATATTAATTTAGCCAAACAAATCCCTACACCATTGGCCCTTTCGAAATAATTCTGCGGAGCATGGACTAAAGTCTCACCTGAAGCAGTATGGGGGGATGCTAGAACAAATTTTCTGCACCCAGATATGGTAGTGATGTCGTACTTTTCCTTCATGTAGATCGATAAGCCTTTTAGGACTTATCATTTTTGTACCGTAACTAGGCAAATCACCCACTTACACGCTTCTGTAATTACTCTTACTTCCGTATTTACCCAGATCAGCTTAAGTATCTCATAACTTTAACATGCATTAATATGTTCTTCACGTCAACAAACATTATCACTTGCGTTCAAATAACAATGTAAAACATATAGATTCACACATCAAACAACATTAAATCATGAGACCATTATTAAGCATAACATAGCCACATTTATTCATAACAGAAGTAAATAGATCAAACACAGATATTTCCAAATAATCTTCTTTATTAGTACTTCAGATCTTCTTACAGACCCTAACTACCCTACGCACTCAGCTGCAAGGGTCCGCGCACTTAGTTGCAGACTTCTACCCTAGGCCTCTGTGCACACAACTGCAGAGCCTTTCTTCTATTCTAAGACTCTTCGCTCTTCTAAATAATGACCCATTACATTCATTATCAATCACCCAAAATATGCCTTAGACCGTTCTAAGACTCTCCTTTTTATACAATACTATGGTCTGCGGACCATGGGTAAATCTTATAAAAGCCGACACAACTTACATAAAAGAAGGGCAGAAACGCTTCATGACACTTTACATCTACGTACTCTGCAACCACAAATTGCAGAGACTTTACACTTTACATACAAACTTGGGCTTTTTGCCCCAAAACTTGGGATTTTAACCCGAAAATTGACCCTAGGGGACCCTGTCCCAACAGGCCCCCAACAAAAATATGGTGACTTGCCCCCAAGTCACTTTGCTAGCACGGAGATTTTGTTGCGAAGAAATCCCAACTCCACTTACACCATTGCAACTTTAGCAATACTCTGCATTGCTGCCTACTTAACCTGCTCTACCAGGTGCTCTATTGCTAGTCCTGCGCTATCTGCCTAGATCTTATGCTGTGTTGTTTGCAGGTTAGTCAAATTTTCCTCAATGGTGGCAGCGAGCACATAAGCCTCATCCAACCAAGGCCCTATTCTAGCCTTGAGTACTACCTCTCTTCGCTGCGCTACATCCGTCTATTCTTTCAATTCCTTTGCCTCATGTAGCTTTGCTAATTTCTACGTGATAACGACGATACACACCGCCGCTCTTGCCTCGTCATATTGATGCTGCAATTCCCTTGCCTCGGTTGCTAACCTCTACAGGTTGGGATCTTCCTGTAGACTGGTAAGTACCTCCAGTGATTGCCTGAAAAGCGCAATGAAATCCGTCGCCATAATATCTACAACAGTAACTACATCCTTGACAGATCCCTCACGTTGTTATTTGACTTCTGGAGGAGTTGAAGGTTGTGCCTTCAACTCAAGCTCTGTAATATTTAGGTTCAGCTCAAACTGAACCTTGGCTAGCTCTCTCTTTTCATCGTGCACATCGACAACCAGCTTCCGAATCTTAGCTTCCACCGTTGCTTCTTCTAGGATATGCAATTTTGGAATGGTCCTACATGCTTCAACGACCACTGCTGCAGTGTGCTCATTCTTCTCCTGCATCTTCTTCCATGTTTTGATCACTGAAGTCTTCTCAATGAACATCTAAGCATTATTTACCTTTTGTTTGTTGATCACACTCAGCATGCTATGCTCTCGGGCCCTAAGTTCAACGATCACACCTGCTTGCAGGGTGTGAAGGAATTCACTTGGGAGTACGACCAAGTTCAACCAAATATTCTTTAGAACATTGTGTATAGCCTTGTTAGCTTCCACCTCCATAGTCAGAGCTCCATCTGGCAGCATGACGGTTTGGGGATCCAAAGAGAGAACCATATCCATTGCTTCAGTGGTTCCTGGCGCCAAACTAGTCGATACCACGCTGCTCAGCCCTACACCTGTCTGCAGTTAGTTTGGATCTACAATTCATGCAGACCCATCTGAATGGCAACCAGAGCTTGCTTCTTCTATTGCTTGAACTGCTACAGCAGTGCAGCAATCACGTCCCTGACCTTATCCCCAATTTCATCTAAGTCACCTTCTGTTAAGGTGATTGGGTCGAGTGACGACTTAGTAGCCTTGGTCTTCTTCCATGGCCCTTCTTTCTCCTGTCCCTGATTCCACTTCACCTAAAAGGGGGTGATCTCCTGGTCTCCACCACCCCATTCAGATTGCTCCTCTTCCTCCATCTGTGGCAAGGGAGACTGCGGACTTATGTCAGAGTCACGCTCTTCCTCCCGTTCTTTTGCGGCGCACTCCGCTTCTGCTCTTTCTTTTTCCTCACCCTCCTTTTTCCATTTTGCAGCCAACTGATGCATTTTCAGTCGAGCCTCTTCCTTCTTCTACTTTCCTACGGACTTATTAGACTTGACTGACAAATATGAGGTCATGCGCCACTCATCTAGCCAATGATCGAGGACTGTTGCTATCGCATCATCCATCGCAAGGTATGGGAGATCATACCACTTGTATTTTGGGTCCTTCCATGCCCATATGGAGATACAGTGGAAGTCTGCTTTGAGCTCAATGTATCCCGACAACTGCTCAAAGACAATTGGTGACAATCATGGCTTATGGTTGATGGCCATGGGGATGCTTGTCTTCATAAGTACCCAAAATATTTTACTCTCCTTGACCGGCTCAACATCCTTTGTGGCCCATAACGAAGTGAACTTCACTGCTTTTGGTAAATCTGACGCGATTGGAGGAAAGTAGCTATCCTCCGGTAATTCCCATGTGACTAACACAATTGATATCAACAACCAAGAGTAATGGAATGCCTTGTTGTGGTCATGTGCTTCTCTACAGTTCGTGAGGAACTCGCTGCAGAGGTAGCGCACCTAGTTAAATTGTATGCCCTTCGTGAAATAGGCCACAAATGAAACAATTGGTGCCAGCACCTCGTCTGCGTGACACTTCCTCATTACCTTCCTAGCCAAGTTCTGGGTGGATAACTTCATCGTGGGGTTGATTATGCCTGAAATTGAATATCCACGCAGCTTCTTGACAAGCTTAAACTTATCATTCATTCTCTTGGCAAGGTTGCGCTTGCCCACCTTTCCGCCAAATGCCTTAGCTGGATTCAACCTTGAATGTGGTAGCAATGTGATCCTATGGATCAACATATTTGTGATTGGTATCAATTCTCCCAATTCTCCCAACCACAGGCACCCATCGTGCACTAGACGCAACAATTGTTTGATCATGATCAAATTTATGGGAGTGCATTTGTAATGCGGCACCTAGAGTAGGTTCAACAATCCTGCCTTCTCCACCCCTCTAATCCACTTCACCGGCTCCATCACGGTGACACCAAAATATTTATAGAATACGCGCGTCATAAATGTATCATTTGCTAGGTGGGGAATCGCTCAGTATCCATCAAGTCCCAATCCTCTAACTTTAGATGTGGGATGCACACCAAGCGTAGACATTCAAATGTGATATGATAAGGTAGCACATGTGTATTAAGCATAAATTTTCCCTCATCTGGGTCCTTTGGGACCTTCACCTTACCCTGGCATGGAGGGATGTATTTGGGTAGCTATGAGATAGGGTCTACTCCTTCAATATCAATATCTTATGTGCCTTCATCTACACCCTCATCGGATTCTAGGTTTACCACTTTGCCTTTATCCTGTGCGGTGGGCTTCTCTTTCTTCTGGTGCTTCCTTGGCGACTTGCACACCAACTGTGTCGCTTTTGGTTTGTCCTTCTTCATCTTGGAAGACTCTCCTGCCAGCGTAGGTTTTGGCCTAGGTGACCTTGGTGATTTTGGTACCGTGGTGGGCATCTCCACACTTACGACCTCAGGGGGAGCTCCCTCAAAGGCCATAGATCCTCCAACACTTGCAGTTTCTATGGGTGCTGACATGAAGCTATTTAGGAGCTCCTCGTTTTTCTTAGGCAACTTGTCAAACACTGAACTGGCCACCAAATCCTCAAAAGCCACATGATTCATGCACAATTGATACCATGACACAGAATCTCTCAACATGCAAAATGTTTTTCATTAGGAGGCCATCTGTAGTTTATAGGCAAATTCAAATTCAAATTCGACTGTTCCCTCGAAAATCCACTCATAAATGCTAGATTGGCGACCTGTTTTCAAAGATCGCACTCTTAATTTCAGCCTTAAATGTCAACCCCCACTCCTCTTAGCCGTTTTCTAACTGTCAAATCATGATCAGTGACCGTAACGGTCATTTTTTGGCTACCCTACGCGGTCTCTCCTCCTATAGCGTAGTTCCCGTCACACTTCTATTGATGCTGTGACATTCTTTCATCTCACGTAGTCCCCCAGTTGTGTAGCTCTACAACCTAGGCAATGTACTTTATAGTCCCACACCTCCTTTCAATTGCCTAGAGCACTAAGACTGTGCTTCCATCATATAGTCATCTCGACGGATCCCTAGTGTATGGATTCAATCAACTGCCATTTACCTTTCCAGGAAATGGATATCCATTCAATTTCACTAGTCGAACTGCTCCACCATTAGTAATATCTTTGATGACATATGGCCCCAGCCAATGCATCTGAAATTTTCATGGAAATATATCAAACTTGCTGTCATATAATAAAACAAAATCATTTACCTTGAAGGTGCATAGTGTGATGTGATGATCGTGCCATGCCTTTTCATGCTCCTTCTAACTTGCTGATGGAATCCAACCAAAAATATATCTTCTTCAAGCTCTATCAGCTGCGTGAGCCTCTCTTCCAGGGCTCCACGGTCCACAATTCTTGTGAATGCCGCTATGCGTAGACTAGGTACAATATAATCCACTGGCATCACAACTTCTATGCTATAGACCAGCTTGAAGGGTGTCTATCCAGTTAGTTTCTTACAAGTAGTTCTGTAAGCCCATAACAGCGTTGGTACGCACACATCCCAAGCATTCCTTTGTGCATTGCAAACATTCATCAGTGCATTCTCCAATATTTTATTAAATGTTTCAATTGTCCCATTGGCTTGTGGGTGATATGGCGTGCTATTTTGATGATAAACTTGGAATTCCTCCATCAGAGGGTTGATCGTTTCATTAAGGAAATGTGTACCACGATCGCTCATCAAAATATTCTAGCAACCAAACCTAGTCAGCACATATTCAAAGAGGAACTCCATTGTTGTTTCCCTTGTACAATCCTTTACAGGCTTTGCCTCCGCCCGTCTGGTCAAATGCTCCATCGCGGTGATGATATACTGTGCACCCGTCTTCTTTCTTAGAGGCTGAATTAGGCCTACAAAATCAATTGCCCATTTCTCAAATGGCTGTAACGAAACTTGCGTATTTAGAGGTAGCTCATCCCTCCACGATGGCATGCCCATCCTCTGACATGCATCACATGCCTTACAATAAGCCTTGGAATCCTTATGCAGTGTTGGCCACCACAACCCAGTGCGTAAAATCTTCCACATTGTTGCTTTTCCTACATAATGTCCTCCCGCAGCTCCTCCACAAGCTTTAGTGAGGATGTTGTTCCATTCAAACTCAAGTACATAATGTCACAAAATTTCATCCAAGCCCATTTATATAAATTTCCTGCAATGACGGAAAATTCTACCGCGCGCACCACTAGCTCCTTCTTTTGTTGACTAGTGTACCCTTCTGGAGCTGTTCCCATCATCCGGAAGTGTATGATATCTACAAAGTGATTGTTATCTACACACACTACAAAGAGCTACACATCAAGAAGTCCTTCCTCCAAATTAGTAGGTTTCTCTCTCGTTTCAATGCGTCATAGATGATATGGTTCTGCATTCAATCATCCTGGCTTCACAATGACTTCAAAATCATATTCCTGAAACATCAACAACCATCTGCATATCTTCCCCCCAACACCGGTTAGTTAACTGGGTATTTTAATGCAGAATGGTTTGTATACATCTTAAAGTGTCTACATAGCAAGTAGTGTCTGAACTTCTTGAGCACGTACAACATATCCAAACCTTCGCGATTTGTCATTGAATAGTTCTTCTCAGCTTTAGATAACTTCCTACTTGCAACGCCATAGGGTGATCCAACACTCCCTCACCGACCTGTGTTAGTACTACTCTGAGCGCAATACATGACGCGTCCACATGCACATGAAATTTCTTCTTCCAATCCGAGAAGTCTAGGATCAATGCGGTGACCATATTTTCCTTTAACACATCAAGGCTCTGCTGACATTCCTCATTCCAACATAATGTAGCATCCTTCTTTAACAACTTTTCCAGAGGCTCGATAATCTGGGCATAACTCTTGATGAACTTTCTATAGTATCCTGTATGCCCCAACGTTGCGCCAACTATTTCACACTTCTTGGCGCCTCCAAATTAATGATAACTACTATCTTAGATTGGTCCACCATTAATCCTTGTCTGCATACCACATGGCCCAAGAAGATTATGAAAGGAACACAGAACAAACATTTCTTCAAATTGAGCGCCATATGATACCTTTAGCATGTATCCGACATCAAACATAGGCTAGCTACATGGTGTTTTACTAGCCCAAACACTGTTAAATCATCAAAGTATACCTCCAGAAACTTGTGAATGAAGTATTTGAATGCCGCGATGACTACGTGCGAAAATATCGCCGATGTGTTCTTCAGTCCAAAAGGAATTACATTATACTGAAAGAATCCCCACTAGGTTGTGAAGGTCATCTTAATTCTATCCTCCGGTGCAATCTTGATCTGATGGTACCCTGAGAACCCACCAGTGAATGAATATGCTTCCTGTCCTCCTACAATATCCAACACTTCATCGGTGAACGGAGTCAGAAATGGATCATGCACACAAGTGTCATTCAACTTCCTAAGATCTACGCATATCCTTATTTCATCTTTCTGCTTCTTTTCCTGAACTACAATTGGTCTCACGCAATTATATTATTCCACTGGTTTAATAATACCTGCTACAAGAATTTTATCTAACTCTAAGGGGACCTTTTATTTATACTTTTGATTGAGGCGGTAAGGCCTTTTCTTGATTGGCTTCACATCTGGTTTCAACGTAACTTTCATAACTCCCAGGTCCCCTATTATCCCATTTAAGTCTAAGGACTTCGTAGGGAACAAGTCTTAGTATTTGTGGAGCAACTTAGTGACCTTATCCACCATAGCATCATCCCAATAGTCTCCTACCTTCGCAAACTTCAACTCCGCCTCTGTCCCAATGTTCACCTCTCTTGTTTTCAGTGGTGTGGTGATATTTGGGTTTTCTATCCGTGGCCCCTCAAATTTGCGGTGTCCTTCTATTTATGGGATATTAATGTTCCTCGGATCCTTGTCTTCCTCTTCAACGGTCACATTGTAGCACTCTAGTGTGTGGCACAATTGGGTGGTCCAATCCGGTAGAATCAAATCCAAGGGATCCTGCAGTATTCTGAAGATTGCTGGTTTGACCTCCTACAATGCTTCATTAATGCACTCAAATCCATATTCAAAGCTGAATGTCATCAAGAATCCTTGTCTCAAAATATGCCATTCGTCTATGCCATGGTGGAGCTCTATCTCCAAGTACCAATTCATAGGTATTACATCCAAGGTGTGACAGAACAGATGCACCCACTCTAGTTGCGGTTCTACTCCATAAGCATTGGTCCATTTGGCTAAGTGATCATGTAGAGCACTCCTTCCATCATATTTCTATGTCAACTGTACCTTTGGGTGACCAAACCACACCCTCATCATTCTTCTATATTTGCTCCATCCATCGAAGTTGTCTTTGTGTGTACCCTACCATCTTGTAGGCATAGCATGTGGTGCCAAGTCCAAGGCTTGGAAGTGATGCTTCTTGGCACTTCCCTTTCAAATGCATCCAGAAATTTATCAACGTTAGTTAAACCATCATACTAAGGCAGACTTCTTACTTCCGATGATAAGCAACACAATGATTTGGTCATCATGTTACATCGTAGCGTAGACACTTCGTGTAATCTATTCTACCAATGCTCCAATTCCTTGTCTGAACCTGATGTGCAAGATCTTTCACGGTCCCATGAAAGATGTCCATCAACTGTTAGATTCACCCAGTCTTGATCTTGTGCAGTTATCTTATAAATTTGGTCCAAATCATCATCACTTTCGTAATCGTAGACTGGTTCATTGTAGTGCGGTCCTTCTGCAGGATCCAATGATACTACTACGCGAAGTGATTTTCTTTCAAATGACATCATCTGCTTCTTCAAACTGATCACCCCATTCATGTCGATAGCCTAGTCAATCCCAAGGAGCACAAGGTAGGGATTGTTGTCATCCACAATCTCTATCACTTCAAAATTGGCCAACGTGCTCGCTCCTTCGATATCGATTACCACTCCCTGTAATCTTCCCATGGGGATGATCTTTTGCTGATTCACGATTCTCAATTGAATAGGAGACCACTGCAGCGCAGGTCTCCCCATTCTCTCCCATGTCTTCTTAGGAAAAATATTTACATCGGACCCTAGATCCAAAATAACTTGGTCCATTTCATATTCTCCTATTTGCGTGGCGAGTCTCATCTCCCGCCCTGTTGTTGCCTTATGCTTACCAATTTTCCTAACTAGGTGTGGTACATGAGGAGTATTACCATTACAATTATTGATCACCTCCTATAATCCCTTTACAACCTTGCTATCTCGAAGTAGCTTCATACAGGTCTCCAAAAATCTAGTAAGCATGGATGGGTCCATTTCTTTAGACTGTTTATCTTGACTTCCTGTGGTTGAAGCCTTAACGAATCTTTTCTTTGCTTCCATAAATGTTTCCCTCACGCACTCCAGATCAAACTCGACCTCCTTTTCTGGAGCTTTGCGGATCTATTCACCTTATTAAGGCTGCTTTCCCTTGTCCTCCCCGGTTGTCATTCCACTTCGCAACATGATGTTTACATTAGGATCCTCTTCATGGGGTTCAACCCTCATCATCTGCAAATTCTGGGTAGGCTGTTGAGGTTACACCCCTTTTTCGTGTATCTTAGCTAGTAATACAAGGAAGTCTTCTGTTGCGTGATCAAATTGAGTGTATTATCTGCATGACATCCATGTCGGGTTCATGCATTCTTGTGCGTAGTGTCCTGGTCCTCCACAGTTGTAGCAAATCACCTGTCCTTGACCTCTACCAGGTCCTCCTCCACCTCGGCCTCACTCGCGCCCCTGAAATCCTCCTCGCACTCCCTCAGTGCCTTGATCCAGAGGCCAAATTCATACTTGCACCCTATATAAGGGCGTTCTATCCATCATTAGCTCATAACTACAGTAGTTATGCTCATCATGACCCACTGATAGATAGAAGTTGCCGAAGAGTTGTTGCAGTGTCTGTACAAATTTTTGCAATAGGTGACAATTGTCTGTCACATGTTTCCCAACTACTTGACAAATAACACACCATAGCGTAGGCCCCATACTAGGCCCCCCTTGAGCTTATGGTCTTAGAGGCATCAACCCTCTTGCTGCAACATAAATCAACAAAGATTGGACAATGATCTTTGTCATGCACCTGCATTTTTCATTTCAGGCACCAAACTTCTTCGCGCACCTCCGGTCAAACTGCTCTATCCTTCTTGAGACTCTGAAACTCTAGGGAAAGGTTCTGAAACTGCGCGTGAATCTGCTGAACTCCCAAATTAGCATATTGCATCAATGTCTCATGTAATGTCATCTCAATCTCCAAGGATTCCGCTTGGGTCCCAATCTTTTGCTGTGATAAAGCAACCATCAAATGAGGCAAGAGCAAAGCCACAAACCATTTGCGGTGCTGCCCATCCATAATATTCATGTTGGCTTCATGGATCGTGCACTTCAACCTTTGATCTATATCCCAAGGTGTCTCACTAGGCTTCATCATGATCTCCTTGAATCCCATAATTGATTGTGCTTTCGACTTAGGCCTACTGAATTCCTTATTTAGCATGGTCTGAATATCTACTAATGAATCCATCGGGTTATTAGTGCAGTACTTAATGTACCATGTTAACGCGCGTTCCTGTAGAGCAGTGACCAACGTTGATTTTTTCATCTGATTATCCACTATACCCTAAGCCTCCCATATGACCTTCATGACGAACTAGAATTGGTTTGGGTCCTCAGTTCCTAAACCCTTGAAAACGAGAACCTTACTACATTCACCATATTGAATGGTGGCGGAGGTGGTGGTGGTGTGGGCAAAGGTGTATGATGTGGAGGTGAATGCAAAGGTGGGGTGGGTGGATGGGGTATTCACAGGAACCCTTGTATTATTAAATAAACAACACTCTGTGGTGAAGCCTGTGCTACTTCCTCATCGTCACTCAGAGGAGGTTCGATCAACAGGCTATATTCAGGGCTGGTTTTCCCTTTATCCCTGAAGATCTTTACAGTTTGCATAGCTCCAAATATCAAGGTAATTGTATAACCCGCTTTTCACACAGGAGCATCTTAATCCAAGTAATTAAAGACCTTAAATACTTACCTCACAGTCCCTTGAAGAAGCAGCGCTCTTCTTCACTATAACTAACCAAAGTATCGACTGGGAACTCTGTCACGAATCCTCCTACGATACGATCGAGCTAGTGATCGGTAGCACGTGCGGTCTTATCTTTAGAGGCTTCCAATTTTCATGCTAACTCCAGCGTCCACACTATCACATTGTCAAGCCTCCACCTTCCTTGGCTGTTTGCCAATTTAGTGATCCACTCATATAATTCAATTGGGAAGGAACAAAAGAATATTTTGTGTATCTCTGTGTACATGTATCTGTCCAACCAATGTTCTTTCATCAATCGTGGATTTCTATTTTCTTACATCGGGAATTCGTGGATCTTCCTATCCAAATAGTCTTAAATTTCCTTCTTAATCAGATTCCAGTGATTCGACATCACACATCTCCTTATGCAGATCCTGGTCTCAACAACAGAACTATTTGTTGGCTTAGTTGGCCCTGACCCAGGTTCAATGCTAATTTAGCCAAACAAATCCCTACACTACTGGCCCTTTCGGCATCAATCCATGGAGCACATGCTGAAGTCTCACTTGAAGCAGTATGGGGGGATGCTGGAACCAAGTTTCCGTACCCAGAGATGGTAGTGATTTATAAGAAAAAATTTAGCATAAATCACATGCAGAAAATATATGTCGACGCGTTTCGAACTAGCTAGTGTGGTTCATCATCAGGACAAGTTGAGGAGTCAGATCATGGCTGCAAATTAAATAGGGAGAGCAGATCTTCCAAACGGCTAGGTTGACCAGGTTGACCAATAACGACTATAAAGAAAAATGGCTAGATGATATTATAATGTCAAGAAGTTAAAAGGTGATAAAAGTGATATTATAAATATAGTAAATTATAATATATTATATATTCGAATGTAATATTTTTATTGTAGTCAAAAGGTAATAAAAACTACTATTATGATTATAGTTAAAAAAGAATTTAATGAATATTATCAAAAGTGATTCCGATTCCCCTATTTTATTCCTGATATTAATTCTATGGTTATTAATATATTTAATTCTTTATTGATTTATATACTAGGGATAAGTAAAGAAAGATTTACTTCGGTTATTAAATTAATTTATTTAATACTAAGAATGTTATTCTATTTTATTTTTATTACATATTATTTTATTGTTGATAAAATTAACTTAATAAATCATTAGGGAAAGGTAAAGGCATTTTATTATAATATTGGTTAA
>APFE031171584.1:32695-63110 GCA_000404065.3 Pinus taeda | reverse complement strand
ATTGATTTAATGGAAATAATAAACTATTAAAGAATATTAGTTAAGTTTTTATTTATTTATATCTTTCAAGAAAAAAAAATAGAGTGAGCGACACATTCTAAAAGAAGAAGGTTAAGAACAGGACCATAAGAAAACCACTGAGCCAAAAGGAGAAACCCTAGGAGGAAGGAAAAGACAAGGCTCCAAGAATAAGGATCTGCAAAATTAAGGGAAAACATAGAAAGCTAGATAAAGATAAAAAAGTGGGGGTAAGGAAAGCAAGACTAGGCAGAAAGCGCAGGGATCCAGCAGCTACTGATCTTTCAGCCGACATCTCTATTGATATTGTTTTAACTTCTTTCAGTTTCAATAGCTTCCCTGAATTTACGGTGATGGAACTGCGCAACCTTGGAAATAACCTTGGCCTCCTCAATACAAACCTGATGCTTGGTATTTTCCGCATGCTCTGCTAATGCTGAAGACTTGGTTCTCCCATGTCTTAGGTCAGCTGCATGTTTGCTAATCCTTTGATGGATGGATCACCCTATTTCCATGATATAGGGGGTCCCACAAGAACAAGGGATCAAGTAGACAACCTTCATGTCTTTAGGGTCAATGGGATATTTCACCGATTGAAGGGATTTGCGAATAGTGTTGAGTGGCCTAAAGGTTGAGGGAATATCATACTTCTTAAGGATTCGAGCAATCTAGTCCATGGTTCCCTGGACATAGGGAAGATGGACACCTAGCCAGCACTCTTTAGGTTCTTTTTTAATTAACGAATTTTTAGAGGCTTTAAGGAAAGCCCTCTGACCTAGGTGCCTATTATAGCCATTCTACACAAAGAAATTAAGGAGATGGGATTTCTCCTTATTGAAGCTCTCCCTATCAGAAATCCTAAGGGCACGAGTAGCGAGGATGTTAAGAACACCCAACTTTTGAGCAGGGAAATGATGGGAATCAGCATGAAGATACTGCTCAATATGCGTTTTCTTTTGGAATACTGAGTGGGAGAGTGAACTGTCCTTATTCTTAGATATAAGAATATCCAAGAGAGGGAGGCAACCATTGACTTCTTTTTCCATAGTGAACTTAATGGCAGAGGATTGATAGTTGAGGTGATTGAAGAAGAGATCCAACTCCTCTTAGCCATGGGACCAGATGACATTAGTGTCATCTACCTTTTCCACAACTTGGGAAGAAGACGAGTCGAGGCTAAAGCTTTAGCTTCGAAATCTTCCATAAAAATATTCGAAACAATAGGGGATAGGGGTGAGCCCATGGCAACACCACAGGTCTGTTCAAAGAACTCACCCTCAAAATAGAAGAAAGTGGAAGTGAGACAGATCTCAACCAGATGCGCGGTATCGGGATCTGTTAAGCGATAGATCACTGCCAAGGCCTCCTTTATAGGGATACAAGTATAAAGGGAGACCACATCAAAGCTGATGAGAATGTCCTCAGGGTTAAGCTTTATGTCCTTAAGCTCTTTAACGAAGGAAGCAGAGTCTTTCACGAAGGACTCTGTACATCCAACTAGGGGTTTAAGCTTAAGGGCAAGGAACTTAGCTAGAAGGTAGGTCAGACCACCAATGGTGTTAATGATAGGCCTCAGGGGGGCCCCTTCTTTGTGAATCTTAGGCAGCCCATAAATCCTAGGGGTAATGGGACTACTCTCAATGAGTTTATGGAAAAGGGAACTCATAGAGCTACTGGACTTGATGGCGAGAGCCACAGTCTTAGAAATTTTCTTAAGAGGGTTCTTGGGCAATTTTTTAGAACTGCTACTATTATAAAGATGATCTAACATCTTCTTGCGGTAATCATCCTTATTAAGGATGACTGCAGCCTCTCCTTTGTCAGCCCTCAGAACGACGATATCTTTGTTCTGGTTTAAGGATTTAAGGGCAATGAATTCCTCATTGCTAAGGTTCTTCTGAGGGGGCTTAGCCTTTCTAAGGATGATAACACAATCCTGCCTAATAGTGTCCTTTATATTATCCGAAAGATCTCTAATCTTGTGTTCCACGTCGTAAATAATGTCATCCATCGGGATTTCTCTAGGGGCAAGGGAAAAGTTTAACCTTTGCCTAAAAGTCTAAAAACAGAAGGGGAAAAAGAAAAACTAGATAATTTAACAACTCTATTATTCCAGGAGGGAGGGGGAAGAACAATCTAGTCCAAATCCATAACCTCCTTGTTATGGTTATCATTGCTATCAATATCAATATCATTAATGTTATTGTTAATAGATTCTATGTCCTCGTTTTGTTTATTAATAATATCACTGATACTAACTTGGTATTAACATATAGATTATTATTACTATCATTATTATTAATATTATTAAGATTACATAAATTATTATTAATATCATTATTATTATAATTATTGTTATCAAAATAATAATAATAATCATTATTATTATTATAAAAAATTATTAAAATTATGTAAATTTTATTATTAATATTAATATTATTAAAATTACAAAAACTATTATTATTATTATAATATACAGAATCATTATTATTATCAAGGGACAACATATTATCAAGCTTGGGCGTACTACATGGGGAAGACTACAAAAAACTATGACCACGAAAAGGAGAGGCCGCACCGTCGCTTGGGATATCAGCACCAACGCTGTGGGCCAAGGAAAGATTTGAGTGACTGCTAACATGCTGAGAGGGAGCCAAAATCTTAGGAACGCAAGCGCAGATCTGCTGGTTAGTTACCATCAAGGCCAGATCAGACGCAGGTTAAGAAATCGAGTGACTGCTAACAGGCTGAGAGGGAGCCGAAATCACAGGAACGTGATCGCAGATCTACCGGTTAGCTACCAATGAGACCTGACCAGACGAAGGTTGAGAAATCGAAGGAGAAGACATGTGAGAACTGCTTGGGTTATGCCCTAGCTTTGCCTTCACGAAAATTGATAAGATGTTTAGGGCTTATCGATATACTTCTCTTAATCGGCCTCTAGACCTTCGCGAAGGTCTACGATCATCGTTTGTGGACCCTAACCAGGCGAATCACCCACTTACACACTTCTGTATTTACCCAAATCGTCTGAAGTATCTGATAACTTTAACATGCATTAATATGTTCTTCGCATAAACAAATATTATCACTTGCATTCAGATAAAAATGTAAAACATATAGATTCACGCATCAATACAACATCAAATCATGAGACCATTATTCAGCATAACATAACCACATTTATTCATAATAGAAGTAAATAGATAAAACACAGATATTTCCATAGTAATTTTCTTTATTAGTACTTTATATCTTCTTACTGACTCTAACTACCTTGCGCACTTAGCTTTAGGGGTCCGCACACTCAGCTGCAGACTTCTACCCTAGGCCTCTATGCACACAACTATAGAGCCTTTCTTCTATTCTAAGATTCTTCACTCTTCTTGTTAATGACCCATTACATTCATTATCAATCTCCCAAAATATGCCTTAGAATCTTCTAAGGCACCCCTTTTTATACAATCCCATGGTCCACGGACCATGGGTAAATCTTCTAAAAGCTATCACAACTTACATAAAAGAAGGGAAGAAACCATTCATGACACTTTACATCTACACGCTCTGTGACCACAAATTGTGGAGACTTTACACTTTACATACAAATCTTGAGCTTTCTGCCCCAAAACTTGGGCTTTTAACCCCAAAATCGACCCTAGGGAACCCTGTCCCAACAAGAAGTTGGGTGGTCCAACTGAAAACTTCCCCTAACGCGTGAGGATCTAAAATCAAGATTTCCCCGTAAAACTCAATCCAGCCATAAAAAATAGAGTGAGAAAATAATAATAAAATTTATACAAATAGAGACACCTGTTATTACATTCAAAATTTAAATTATTATTCAAACCGCATCGATTGAGCAAGATCCCTATACTCAAATCACTCTTCAGAAGCTATCATCAATGGCTTTAGAAAAAATTATGCATGAAAACAACACATCTTACAATATTCCCATGAAGAGTAACACCAATAGAATTTAACCCCAAAGTATTTCTTTATTATCTAGAAAGAAGATTATACCAAAGCTTCTTGCTAAGCACATGATCAAAAGACCGAATGGATCAACTAACAAATGAATTCCTATTTAAAGATAAATCCTCCAATGACTAGTTCGAGTGATCCACGTCAAAGAAATCTCGACTATTGAGAAAGATTAAAATTTATTTTAATCTCATCCATCAAAATATTTAAATATTTGGGGAAATTTGAAAATTTTAATTAAATGCATTTTAATTAACTCAAAAAATTAAAATTTTGAGTTAATTTCCTCAAAAAGTTGACTTTGACTTAACCCCCAGGGATCAAAGGTTTAAAATTTAGCAAAATAATTAATTTACCATAGTCCCGGGACCTTTTAAAATTTAATTTTTAAGGATCGACGAATTTTTCCTTTGGAGAATTTAAATTTACCTAGGACCTAGAATTAATTAAATTTCTGGCTTAGGATTTAATTAATTTTTTGGCCAGAAAATTTAATTAACCTATGAGGGGATAAATTATTTTTCCAACCCTCAAGACACTTTACATAATGATTTCCATATTTTTTACATCATAAGGGGGGAAAGTCATTTGTAATAGACCCTCACAGACTACTAATTTCTGCGACACAAGTATAATCAAGCAGACCAAGCAATTTGTAATAAAATAACCTAACCAAATAGTTAGGATTATTCCCAAATTACTTTTACATAGACTTGATCTAGAACACTAGGACTCGCCTAAGATCCTAGGGACAAAATCCATTCCAGCTTTGGGGTAAGACTGGAGGAAAACTCTGCCGACCATCTGAGAATGGATTAGTGAGATAAAAAACCTCCCAGAATGGAGGTCGTCACTAGAAAATTAGGCTTACCTAGGTCCTTACATACATGAAACAGATCCGCTGAGATTATTTACATTATACATATGTAGAAAGGGTTTACATAACATCTTCAAAGTTAGGCTGATGATGATAGATCGATGGCAGGGACACATCGATCAAGTTCTATCCCTTTTGCGAAAAAAGGGGTGTATTGCTATGGGTCGTTGACACGTAGTGGTCAACATCTGGCTCTACTTGGGGACACCTTTATGCACTGGAGGAATGTGGGAATCTAGAATATGCATCCATGCAACGCACAATATAACATAAGTAGCGTCCATCCAAAAATCATCTTATAACATTAGACACAGGAAAGTTATAAGCTCTTCATTTATTAACTATCCTAATAACATGAAAAGCACAAATCTAACTACAAAATGAAATACTGAAATAACAGGGTATAAGGTTATAAATACAATAAAAATATGCCCCATGGCATCAAATACATTCAATATAGCTCATACTTAGCAATTGCTTGCTTTCAAGCAAATCCATTGGCTTTTTCTTGGATGTGCCATGTCCAATCTTGCACATGGTAGGACTTTTTCCTATCCAAAAAGCAAGTTGGTCATGACCATCAGATGGATCAAATCACTTTCTCATTCTCTTTCTCTTGCACTTTTTCTTTGCGGAAGGTTGTGATGTTGATGATTATGTGGTTGGCACACAACTTCCTTCTTGATCTAAAAAATGCTCATATGGAAAATTTGGAATGTTCAAGACTTCTGTGACCTGCGCTTCTTTATGAACTCAATCTGTTATGACTGGTGGATCAACCATGTAGGAATCAACTTGATTCTTATCAATTTCCATTTTATTTGAGTCACCTTCAATTATCCACTTTTCAATGAAACAAATGACCTCCTCATAATAAGATGGAGCTTACTGCAGCAGACATGGAGGCTTATGATCTGTTGATGTTTCCTTGTTTCTTTCATCCTTTGACCAATGCTGAAATTTCTGTACCTATATCTTTTCCATTTTTATGGCATCCATTTGGTTAGAGTGTTCAACCTTCATAGCACTGAGCTCCTTGGCATGGCTTTCCTCCATGGTTGATAACCTATTCTGAAGACATATCTGACTAGCTTCCATGTCCTCTATAATTTTATCATTCTTTGCTTTCATGCCCATGAAGTAGTTTTGCATATAGTTTATCTCTTTCTTATGATTTGCTCGCATGGTAGCTAACTGATTATTATAATCAAATCTCATGGTGGTCATTTCTTCATCCATAGTTGACAATCTGTTCTGAATTGAAGTTATTTCTTCTTGATAACTTTCTTTCATGGCAGTCACTTGATTTGAATGATTGAATTTCATGATTTTCACCTTTTCCTCTAGGGCTAATAACTTGCTTTGCATAAAATTAATATCTCTTGCATGATCAATTGTTAATATTTATTGATTAAGTTCCATATCTTTAATAAGTTGAGCCTGATTAACTTCTGAGTTCTTGATTACTTGAGCCTGATTTAACTGTACGTCTTTAACCATTTGAATTAACTTCTTGAAATTATTTTAAACTTCTATAGTTTCCTTTACTTCAGCTTTCACTTTGACCTTTTCTTTATCTCCATATCTATCTCCAAAGGAATCAATGATTGATTGTAGAGAATCAAAAGTGTTATCAGGGAACTTAACAAACCAATCTAAATCATCTCCAGACAAGGTGAGAGTGAAAATATTCATCTTCACATCTTCATATTTAGAATATGGGCAACACTTTTTTATACAAACGTTGACATTCTGAAGGTGAGTTTCATCAGTAAAAGCATTATTACATTGAAAAGGAGGAAATTCGTTGATGGCTTCACCCAAAACATAAGAATAACTATGCGGAGCTCTGTGAATATTATTAAAATCACAAGGAGAAAACAAGTCAAATTTCATGATGACTTGTTTAATGGGAAAAAAGATGGGGCAAATGGATATCAAAGAGAGAGATCACAGCTCAAGAAAATAAATATATCTACAAGAAGCAAGCTTCTAGCAGCAATTCTTGTAAGAAATGAAAGAAGTGGAGTCACCACTTGAGCATGAATCTCTCACAAAGTTTTCAAAGGTGAAAACGAAAATTTAGTGGATGGAGGTAGATGGATATTTAGGGAGGGATCCTTGTCTAGGATTAAATGAATGAATAAGTGGAGTTTCCACCCAAACAGGAAACCAATTGGAATGTCCAGGTGTAGAAAGTGAAGATTAGAGGATTAGATGAGAGATGACAAGAGTTAGGATGGTGAGGAATGAAGAGATGAAATGACGCTAGAAAAATGAGATGAAATGTGGCAAAGCCAAAGTCCAATAAATTGATACTTGGTAGAAATGACAAGAAGTGTTGGATGTTCAGCTTGAATGAGAGATGAGAAATGAGAAAAATGATGAGGAAATGTCGTTGAAATGTTGAGAATAAAATATCCTCAGAAATGGAGCCAACAAAATGTTGTGCCGCTTGATGGGCTAATGAATGGTGGAAAATATTAGATGATTATGAAAATGTCGTGAGGACCAAGGACATAAAAACTCTATCCCCGACAACATCGCCAAAAAATGTTGTCGCACAGAATGTCCAGGCACTGCGACAACAACTTAGATCATGGGCTCTCACCCTAATCCCAATCTCTCTATTTAAATTATCTCCCTACAACAGACTAAGGGGGGTGGACCCTAGGGAAATGGAATGAAGGAGGACTAGTTGGGAACCAACCAGTCCAGGAGACACAGTTGAGCAACCAAATACTTGTTTAGATCTAGTAAGACTTAAATGATTCGATTTATATAATTTATACTATTGGCTTGTGGAGTCAACTATATTGCTAAGAAATTTAGGACCAAGTACATGATGGAAAAATGCTGATAAGGAAAATGTTATTATGGTGAAAAGAGATGCAAGATGCAATTAGCAAAGGGATGAGTGAGCAGTCTTGAGGTAAGACCATTTAAGACTTAAGTACTTAGTATTGATTAACTTTATGACAAGAGTACGTAATGAAATGAAGAGACAATCTTATACAAGACAAAGTGCCAAATATCTCAAGTGCCAATAAGATACACAAGATATAAGATCTTAAAGAAATATCACCAATACACCAAAAAATTATAATAACCACAAGCCAATAATGATATTAATGTCAAGAAAGAGAACTAGAGCATTTATCCAATTTATGCTTCAGTGACAATTACTTGAAAATTCCAACTACTTAAGAGATATTCAAATAGCCCCAGTTTTCTATTAGATCCAAATCAAATGTAAGCCTTTTCAATGATATGTAGCTAAATATATTTCAAAATATTTACCATTCACCAAACAAGAAAACCTTTGGGAAATTAAATGAATTTCCTTTAGGCAGTGAGCTTGTGTGTATGTGATTCAGAAACTTAGAAAAAAGGAGTTTAAACTTGGAGTTTATTGCCAATAATTGTACCAAAAATTTGTTGACGTGAACTTATGCAAACACTCATCCAAAATCACTTATTTTCAAAGATTAGATTTAGGACAACGACAAATTCTCTAATGGAAGGAGTAAAATTAAAATGCCAAACTAAGCCAAACATGTCAAACAAATTCTGAATTGTGTTATGAACTCAAATCACTTGAAATTTCAGAATTTAATCTATGACAACCAATATGTTTCAGTGATAAAAAAGAACAACATAAAAGACTTTATGACAACAGGGAAGTGCTTGCTGCAATCAAGAAGATCACCCTTCTATATTCTTATGATAATTACTTCCACAACGATATTAAAACTCCTAACTTTTAGAGAATTGCTTTTTAGGAGAACAGTGAATTGTTTAGGACAACAATAAACAAACTTTATGATAGCAACAATATGACAATGAAAACAGTAAGCTATCAATGCTATATTTATAACAAAAATTTACCGAAAATTTTCCAAACTTGCCCACATAAATTATCAAAAGATTTCAGCCTATTACAATGTGATTTTCAGAATTATATTAGATCTGACATACTTATCATAGTCAATAATTAAAATATGAAATAGGATTAATGATGGATTCCCAACTCAAGAAATTAATTCCTTAATGTATTAGACAACTTAGGAACTGATTTTAGGTTAACCCACATGAAATTTTTCCACCATTAGAAAGGTATATGATTGTTGTAGCAAAAAGTGAGGAAAAAGAGGGCTTAGAGATTAGACCCTTAGGCCCTAGGCCTTGAAGATCACTTGCCCAACTTGCCAAAAAAAATTCCAACACTTGAAACACAAATTTTTACCAATTTTTTTGCAAAAAATCATGAATGATGAGCTTCAGAAAATTAATTATTCAGATAAAAAATGGAGTAAGGGGGATCTAGGGCCAATGAGGGCTAGAACTAGGCCCAATATGGCTAGAGTTGGGCTAGGAGAAGGCACATATGGGCTTAGGATCCCCAAAACTTGGAACTCATTTTTTGAAAAAATTATTTTGCTTCAGATCTTCAAATTTGTTGCAAAATCTTTAATGGCTGGCCTTGCAAAAATATTTGGGACAAGATATTGCCCTCCAGGGCCTAGATATGTCTGAAAACCCCCAGATCTCCTTGAAAAAATCATAGGTCTGAAAATTTCCTTGGATGATTTCTCAGATCTATTCTTGCAAACAATCTCTGAGCCTAGATCTTGCTCCCCAAGGTCTAGATCTGTCTTAGATTTGAATTTTCCTTGGCTAATTTCTCAAATCTATTCTTGTAGAAGTGAAAAGAGAAAAACCCAATACCCAATATGTACATGTTGATGGTGCTGAACCTGCCAACATGTCAAGGGGTCTCCCTAGTATGATGCCCCAATTCGACGTTAGATCGTTTGGTGTAGGAGTCCCAGTAGTGGGTCATACGGTAATGCCTTGACCATGATTTCACATAGAGGAAAGTAAGATAACTCTGTTGGTAGCAAGGGAGTGACAACTACAGTGAGTTAAGGAAGGTGCATGAGAGGTTCTAATACACGGGGGTTGAGATGAGTGCGCCCCTTGGCAACCTGTAATAGTACTCGTCTTGGAAGGGAACACGAGCAAAGATACATCACAACATGGAAGGAAAGTTAGCGAGAAATCCAAAGTGATCATTAAACCAACAAAACATTTCATAAAGATTCACACATACTTATAAAAAATAGTCCATACATGCATGCGTAAACAAACCAATATATATATCATTTAGAGTAAACCAGATAGCATAGAATATAATACAACATATGCATGAAACGTGTTGGCTATTATAATATAAATAGTGTAAGTTCCATTCATACAATACATCCATGTCCAACCACTAATTCCAATAATGGAACATTACAACCACCTCCACCTACTCCTCCAAAGAGATGTACTAGCTCTACACAATGGAGAAGCCCAGGCTCATTACAATACTATCCAAGCTCGATCCAAGATAGTCTTATCAGAAGCTTGGCTTACCAAAATCCTTTACAATGAGTTATGAGGGACTATTTATAGCAAAGGGTGGGGTGACCCTTGACATTCCCCTTTGTGACAGTTCAACTAGCCTCATGACTCTTCATCTACTATATGACTGTTACATCCAACTATCACAACTTGACTTACACTTGACATGACTTTACATTACAATGCACATGTACCCATGTGAAACAAAATGGCTTGAGCAAGCCAAGCTAGACATCACTCTAACTTAGACGACCATGGAAGTCCAACTCCTTAACATCCTTATGCTGATCAACACTAACATACTAATGCCAAGATTGGTAGTCCTTGATGGTGTCCGTGTGCTCCACGATGGCATCTGTCTGAAACTTGACTCTTGCCTCCATAGCATCCAGGTACACTGCTCGGGCTCCTCTGTCAAACTCATCTGAAAGCATGTACATCATTGTCTTCAATGCAGCCGGACCAACAACATACTTGTGCATGATGTCTACATTGATGGGCAAGTCTGGGCTGGTGGAAATGCACATCAACTCGTTGAAGTACAAGTAAAGCTCTAGTTGGACCTGTTTATTTGTCTTCGCTTGGGTGAGAGTCCCAATAGATGGGATCATGTGTGTGCGCACCACAACATCCATACTCTTGAATAATCGTGCATGGGAAGCCTATGTGCTAGTCATGAGCTACAGGAGCTCTTCATAGTTCTGGATCTGACTCTGGATACGTGCTTTCAGATCAACTGCATTGGCCCTCATCATCTTCGGCAAGTGAAGTAGGGTTCCCTTTTATTTCATCTTCCATGTTTTCATGTCATCAACATCAACATGCAATTTTTTTAAGATACATGCTCTTCTAGCACATCGTTTCTGCCATTCGTTGAGATGGACGACTGCCTTATGCATGGTACCAAACTTGGAGTACAATGCTTGCATCACTATGTCAAGGGACAATACTTCATCTAGTATTTCCTTCTTCAGTTCAGCTTGGGCGGACGCTGTCACCAAGTCTCCTCCTTGTTTGGCCATTTGTAGTTCCTTCACTATTCGCTCATTCTCAACTATCACAAAGTGAACAGTTGAGCTAGTGGCTTCGATAGACACTCTGGTTGCAACGGCCAAGGCTACTGGATGTTTGCACACATCAGTCATGATCACTCATTCCTCAACTTGCACACGAGATGTATGATCCTCTGGAGTTGACACTCTACGAGAATGCACAAGCATATGTTGAGACTCGTCGAATGAGATGTTGTGCATCTCTCCTTTCGGCTAATCACCAAGGATCTTAGTGCCCCCTTGGTCATGTGAGACTTGCTCATCATTTGGATGTGGTGAAGTGGGTAAGTTGACCTCTTGGTGATGAGGCATGAGGTTAGTTTCTTGTTCCAACTCTTGCTGCTCCATGTTAGCATCCAACTGTTGAAGTTCTTATTCTATCTCATGAGAGAAGTCTTGATCCTGCGAGGATTCACCCTATTTTCCCGATTCCAGCTATTATGATGAATCAACTACCCATACGAGGGTTGTTTCCTCTAGTTGCACATGTTGTGCCCCCTGTTGTACCCACTGTTACTGCGCTTCCCTCTCTTGTTTGTGCAACTCTTGTTCCTTCAGGTGTTGCTCTCTCAGCTCATGCAACTCCTTCTCTACTTCTTCCATTCATCTCTTATCCCTTTGCATTTGCATGATTCACATGTCGTGCTGGTGTCTCTTTGCCTATATAACCATAGCTTCTTTATCTAGTAATGGATCTGATCAAAACTTATAGCTTTGCTCCTCCTCCATGCGATCGACAATCTTCCTCTTACCTTTGTCACACACTAGTATACTTGCCTCTGCTGCTACTGCTGGTGCTGGTGCTAGTGCTCTTTAATATGTTGCTTCATGTTGCTTCGCTAACCACTCCACAGTGAAGCTGTTGTGTTTATTGGGTCTAGAGAAACTGTAGCAATATCTCCATGGGTCCTCCTCAGCCCAATGAAATTCCCCGCGGATCTAGTTGAACTAAAATCTCGTGTAGTGATCCTTCACAATATGATGTGGGTCATATAGATTGTAACTTCAGAGGTTGAATGGATATTTCTTCATTTGTTCTGCTTCGACATCCACTTGCTTGATACTTTGGATATCATATAACCCAATCCGCAATGGATGAGCATGCCAAAGTGCCTTCTTCTTCCGGTGCAATCTAGTTGTCAATCCTACCGAGATGTGATAAGCTACTTCATACATGACAAGCATGTCCAAGGAAAACTTTGGTAAAACATGCAGATGCATATCTTCACTAAAAATTCAGATGAAGGTGCTAGATGGTGAGGCGTACCAATCATCAATGTCTATCAGTGCCTCCATTGCTTTCTTTGACATGCATGGTGGATCCTGTTCAAATATCATCTTGTAGACTAGGGTGAAAACATGATTGGAAAACCATGTGATTAATCCTCTGAAGCTGCATTCAGACAAAAACTTGAAATATTTGTTCACAATAGTCTCCACTGATGACCATGCCCACTCCAAGCCTAGGAACTCCTGTTGGGCACAAATTGCATCTAAGATGTAGGTAAAAATGTAAATCTCTGCATGCATACCTCTGGGTGACTTTCGAGCCTTTGTTACTTGTTCCTTCAGCTGATGAGCCAATATTCTGGACCAATTACGTGGTTTTCCCTCTCTAGCCAATTTGTCCAACACGATCACCCAGCTCTATGGGAAGGTTGTTGTGCTTGCTTGTCCATATAGTTGACATGAAAATATGACGAAGTATTTATACACCTTCCACAATATCTTTGTCTTATAGACCTGGTTGGTTGTCAAACCTGAATCGAGCCGGCTCCATTACCCAATTGTTTAGAATGTCTCTAGAGTTAACACTACTATTGGGTAACCTAAAGGGAGCCTTCATGATAGTCACAGGCTCTGACATCTGATACATCTCATCATATTATTGTTCCCAAAAGGTTGCAAGCTTCTTCCCACTAATACTGCTCAAGGTCATCATCTCGGGATCAATGTGATAAACGATCCAGTGTATCATGTCTGTGCATGGGAACGTGGGGTATCTGCATGGAATTCGGTACAAGCCAGACTTGTGAATGTTCACATACACGTGACATTCTTTGAGGTCTTCCTCAAAAGTGTCTGCAAACGCTTCATTGACCTATTTCCACTTGAGTTTGATGTCCTTGTCTAGAAACAACTTTGTATCTTCATAGATTGGTAGACTAGAGGACACTCGCTCAATTGCTGCTCCAGCTTCCTTTCTGTGAGTGTCCCATGATCTCGCTGTCTTGGAAGACATTGATCTTGTACTGCTAAGAGGTGGATGAAAACCTAAAAGATCTGGAGACAAGAAACATGCATGGCAAGAAATATTTCAGTGAAAGTTAAAGTAAATTTGGGGAATGACATAGCACATACTTGGGGAACTGATAAGAAATATTGCGCAATTTCTTCTGGGAGGCTGGGTGACTAGCTGCTAGAACTATGTAAAAGGTAGTATGGGCTGTATCGGAGGAAAGAGTGGCTATTGGATTCACACAATGTGCAATCCAGAAAGGCTGTTGGCTGTTGGGATTGTGCAATGCGCAATTCCAGCTGGAAGTGAATGCAGGCTTAGGGACTGCATTGTGCAATTTTTTTTGCCAGTAGTCATTGGCCCTCAGAAATGCAAAAAAAATCCTATAGGATAGTGCCTGGGTAGAAATGTGCATTTCTAGAGAGGAAGGTAGATCCTTCCATCCCCAGATTGCACAATGTTGTCTCGGTGAAGGTAGAGTCCAGGCCAAGGTTAGCCAGACTCACCGACAGGAAACTGAAAGAAAATATGAAAGTGAATACATGGCGACAATAAGTGAAAGTAGAAGTGATTGACCGTGCATGCAAATGTGAATTACAGATTTAGTAAACAGATCAACATGCATGTGGGTGAAGCGAGTCGCCGAATCGACGATCATTCGTGCAAAATAGTTTCATACATGTGACAACAATGAGATAGCAACAAAAACGAAAATAGTGCTAGGACAAGCTAGTATACATGTAAACAACAAAAGAATTCAAAGAAATGAAGAAAACAACACTCACACAAGCGAAAACATAAAAAGAAATAGAAATGCTGAAAAAGACAAGTTGAGGCCACTTACTCATGAATAGCTGAGCTAGATGTGTCGAAGAGTCCTAGATGTGCTGTGGGATGTCAGAGCTCCAAGAATGATGTCAAAGAATGAGCTCTAATGTGTCAAATAAATAATTTTTGAGCTCATGATGCGCATGCCACAAATCTAGGAAAAAGTGACACTTGGAGGAAAGCTTCTAAACAACTTTGGATGTAACCTCCAACTACTAAAAATAGTTCCTCGAATCATGGGATGCCTTTTGCATGTTTCCTTTTGCTATTCCGGGAAAAACCAAGCCATGCATGCAAGTAACATTTCTTTGGTCCTGGGTGGAACTGGTCAACCTAATTGCTCATGCATGAAGCTTCTCAACTGCTTGAAGGAAAAACACATTTCTATGCAAAGCAACTAAATATTTCCCAGATTTGCACAAATTCTGGGCTGAGTAGCCCTTCTGGGGAAAATTGCATAATTTTCACTATGAGGGTTGACTAGCAGAATTGTGCAATTTTGGAACCTAGCAGGCTACCAGATAGGATTGTACAATTTCTAGAGGGAAGGTTGGTTTCCCTCCAGAATTGTGTAATTTATTGGGGGAGCTGCTCAACCTATAGTTGGACCAAGTCTGGATGGACAACCTATGAGGGGAATGCATCAAACTATGATTGACAGGCTACCTTTATGCAAGAAAAACACTGGAGCTTGTATACTTGATTAAGCAAGACAAGGTGCTGTGAAAAGTTGGTAGGGAGGCTCCAAAACAAAGCTAAGGAAAACTTTTGGACGGTGGTTGTAGCCACTACAACACTTGGCGACACACTGGTAGAACTCTAGCTCTCTAAATGTACCTTGTTCATGAAAAGAAAGTCTAACGCCTCCGGAAGTATTGTTTAGTTCTTAGCTCATCTTGGTTTCGCACTAGCTTGATTGTAAGATGTACCATCTGCCAAGCTCTTGGTCGATTGACACACATTCCAAGCCAAGGCAACACATTTGTTTTGATTGGGGATGAGGAGTATATTGGTGCATAAGCAATATAGTCTTTAGAGTCTTACTTTCATCTTTGGTGTTGCTTTTCTACCAGTAGGGTTGGACAATACCCTGATGGAGTCACATAGGAACATAAGCATAGCTCCGCTGCTAGTGATCCTGGTTAGTACCATGGTGGAGTTACTTGCATCACCTCTTTGTGCATGAAGCCTTTCTCTTCTTTCTCCTTATTCATTTTCATTTTGAATTTTTCTTACTTTTCATTTTTTTATTTTTTATTTTTCATTTTTTTTAAACTATGCATAACACTTATTCATTTCATAGGCGGAAGAGGGATCCCGACTTATTGAGAGAAGAAGAGGTTGTTCTAGTAGAGAAGTAGTTTATTATATCTCTGATGTTCTTGTTAAGGTTTCCCCCCCTCACCTTACTCTACTTGACTGAGTTGACAAGGGTTAACCCAAAAAACAACCGACTAGAGTAGGTGACACTAGTTAGCACACAAGTGTTTTGTTTTCACTAAGGTTCACTTCGAACAATATGTATTTTCCTTCGATGTATCATGGACTAAAAGTAACAAGTTCTTCATACAGAGGCAAGATGACAGATAACCAAGTAGTGATAGTTGTACAAGCCCTCTTGTACTTTACCCATCTTGTTTCAAGAGTCATACATGGTTTCATGCGAAGCTAACTTACGAACGAAACAAGCCAACTAACAAACAACAAAATAAAGCAAGAGTAGAAGAAAAAGAAAAAGAAATACTAGTAATCAAACAAGCAAGTGAACAAACAAACAAAAAAAGTAAGTAAGCAAACAAGAATGCAAGAAAACTAATTGAAAGCAAACATAATCTTACTCCTAAGCTAATGGTGCATGGGCTTGATCATGTGAAGTGATATTTCCAAGGCAACGATTGACGCATTGGTTGACCCATGTTGGTGAAGGCTTGGTCTGCGAGCAACCTAGTTGTGTGAACGAGCAAGAAAGAAAGACATAACAATGAAGAAAACCACACTTCATGTTTCAAAGTTCCCATGGGACATAAGTGACTACAAGTGGATGGCGAGTAGTCTGTGGACTTATCATGAAGCTATGCAGCACTGTGTGTAACTTTGAAGCATAAGCACACTCTTGACTAGGACATCCAAGCAAATGAAAGAAACAAAGATAACTTGCGTCATGCACGCGTGCTTGCAATCTAAGACTCCTCCAATGCATGAGAGATAGGATTGTAAAGTTCAAGTGGAGGAAGTATGATCTATGCGTGAGATGGATATTCAGTGCATACAGATGAGTGATGAGGAGCCTTGGGTGATTGAGCAGTTTCCTGACCGTAAGTGAGACTAACCCCAAGAGAGTGAGGACTTGACATAACCATCATCTTGGGCTGAAGTGCCTCGATAGTCTTGGGTGTTTCAACTTCATCATAAGGTAGATCATCGTAAACTGGTGGCTTCAAAAGATCAACTGCAATAGAGTCATGATCGTGATCAAATATGAAAGTGAATGGATCACGATAGCCACGATCAGAAAAGTCAATGATTTCATTGGCATCCTCATGATTAGATGAATCAAACAGAGGGGTAGATGAAAAGCAAAAAAACTCATCCTCCATGTTTCCGGAAAAGGAAGATGAAATATCAAGTGGATTTTCAATGAATAACTTATCCTCTCCATTGTCGAATGATGGACCAACATCTGGTGTGTCCTGCGAGTGATCAACAATGGCTGAATTCATGGATGGAGATACACATGCGAAATCATGGATGACAGGTTCACCAAAGATGTCAGGAAAGAATGGAGGAGGCTCAAATGGAAGGGGAGTCTGAGTGTTGATGCTCAAGCTCCCACTCATACTCTTCATGAATGACAACGCATGTTGGTTGTGCAACACCAACTCCATCAATGGCTTGTTCGTCATTCACAACAAGTGAAGAGTCCAAGATGGAAGAACACAAGATAGTATCATCTAGAGGAACAATCGAGTGCGAAGACGGAGGTTACAGAACATAATTCATATGACAACTCAATGGAATCGCAACCAAGTCTACATGAAAATTAAGCAAAGTGATGTTGGGAGGATGTGAAAGCTAAACAAGTGTGTGAGCATGATCCTCAACATCACTTTGCAGTGGTGGATCTATTTGATGAGGGGATGGTGAAAAACCACTCATGACAGTGACCACATCCAGCTGAGATTGTGCAGCTCCCTCACTGAAGAATGTCAAGCGAGGCTTGATTTCAAACTTCTTCTTGGGACGAGAAGATTTCTTAATGCAATACTAGAATAGGTCCCAAAGATAGAGAAATTTCATTTGGCTCCTCAAAGTTTGAAACTGAAAGTCATGGAATTGCTACCAAAAATCCATAATCGATTCATGCAGAGCCTTCTGTTGCTATAGCAGTTTTTGGTCAAGATGGTCTAGATCAAAATGATATAAATTTTCTTCAATGAGATCACAGAAGTGCTCAAGTGAGTGCACACTATTAGCTAGTAGGTTGAACAACCATCAAAGTGGCGATTCACAAAGTGTGTATGCAAGAAGTAAGCTAGCCTGTTCGTTAGAACACCCATGTTTTGTTAGGGTCCAACCCTAACCCCCTTATTTATGTAATAGGGTTGAGTCATAGTTATAGTTAGTTAAAGAGTCAATAAAGCCTGTATTAATAATCGTAAGTGTTTGACCTGCATTTAAAGAAAGGGACTACAGTTAGTTGAAAACTAGCCATGGTATTAGATAGATGGTATTAAGAGAACCATGGTACTGACCCATGGTATTGCATGTATGAATCCTATATAAAGGATAGAGACTCCCCATTGAGGAGCGTCGTGTCTTATTTTGTAATCGAGCCTTGCTCTATTGGAGGTTGCCCCCTCGAAGAGGCAAGTGAACATTGCTTTCATCTTTGAATAATAAATACATGCTGTTATTTCACATTTTGTTCTGTGTTCTGGGTTTTGCTTCTTTGTATATTTGGTATTTTGGCATGTTCTTGCAAGTCAAGAGCATAACAAGTGGTATTAGAGTGCTTTCCAGGGCCAGTGGTATCTCTATTTTTAGCAGATTTTATTTTTGGCTAGAGACATGTTTCGATGTCTTTAAACCACGGGATTTGTTGTTGAGCGCATAAACCTTCGGATTTGGGGAGGAATGCATGCAAGAAATACAAGAGGTGGTCACGCTTGTTGGACTCCCTTGTAACCCCTGAGGGTACCCCTTTGAGTAGTAGCACATTAGACCGAACCGCACACAGACTATCTTCCACATACCCTCTAGGTATACAGGAAGCCCCATGGGCTCACCTACAACCTCGTTGTAGATAAACCGTCAAACGTCTTGCTACTATAGTACACCGAGAACAACACTCCGAGATATTACTCGCACGTATGATAGGGTAGTCAGGTAGTATGGCTAAGAGTATGGTTGATCCTCCTTAGTTAGTGCCCTGAAATATTGGGCCGAGTACTACTGTTGGACCCTTATGTATATTGCAATTTGTAGCACCTGACACTCCTTGAGACCATAGTTCCCTCATTTCTCTGAATATCACCCATTAACTTCTTTGCCATATCAGATCTAGTAGTTAGGGTTTTGTTTCTGCTGCAACAATCAGATCCACCAGTTTAGGGTTTGCTGCCACAGTACCATTCAGATCTAGCAGCTAGGGTTTTGTCACCGTCGTAGTCCAAGTCACATTTAGCAATTGAGGGTTTCGCAGACAAATCTAACAATTTGTGCAGGAAGGCTTGTGGCTTCTATACTCTGGGGAAATTCTCACAGGACATTGGGTAGGATTAACTTTTCTGGAAATTGGCCATTGCAGTATTGATAAGTGGGGAGTAAAATTCTTTTCGGAGTAAAAAAATAAATTAGACTTAGCGCGTAAGAATCAGGACAATGAGCTGAGCGTGGTGGTACCATTCACTTGTCAGCTTCAATTTTCGGGTGGTCCCAAAATTTTTCAAAGCGAAGGCAAGTGACCCAGATCTATGTATTGTAGAAACTAGAGCTCAAGCCATGGCCAATGAAAAGATCGAGGCCATTGAAAAAAAATTGGGTTGGTTAGCGGATTAGATGAAGAAATTAACAAACGCAGTCAGAAAGGGCAAGTCAGCGTTACAATCATAGGCATATGGTTTTAATTAAGACCTTGAAGGAGAATCTAGCTATCATCTTCACTTCCATGGAAATCACAAACATTCCTACCCTCGACCACCCAAGTTGGACATGTACAAATTTGATGGCTCTAATCCAGCAATATGGGTAGAACAAATGGAACAATATTTCACTCTGAATCACATCGTAGATGATGAAAGTAAACTACATGTGGGAGGCCTTTACTTGGACCAAGAAAGATGGCAATGGTGGTAGTGGCATCAAAAATTCTATCCAAGGACAATTACTTGGTAGGTGTTCGCAAAATCCATTTTTGATCGCTTTGACTGTGAATCTAATTTTTTGGGTCGTCTTACTAAGCTTAGATAGACAGGACAGTAAACAGCTATATTATAGCCTTTGAGACATTGGCCTTTTGCACAATAGGTTTGGGAGATGAATTCTACTTGGAATGTTTTATAAGTGGTCTCAAAGAAGCCATCCAAGCCCACATCTAGATGCACCACCCAGCCACATGGATGGAAGCTTGCACAAAGGCTATCAAAGTGGAACGTGCTTTAGCATCCTAGTCGTCTCATCCAAATTTAATAGCCAAGGGAAGCCCCACCTAGGCTTAGGGCACTACCCAAACACTTAAGGTTCAAAAGGTGTCCCCCGTAGAAATGGCTTAAAGAAGAAAGCAAGGATTGTGTTAGTACTGTGATGACAAATACTCCCCAGGGCATAAATGTAAGGAACCCAAATTCTTTCAAATTGATGCTACTGATCACAATTCATCTGAGGAAGGACCAGAGGAGGAAGATGAGGACAACTAGCAAGACAATGAGCTCCCAGCTACACCAGAAGAACCAGTTATATCACTCCATGCTTTGGTAGGCATTTCTTCTCCCTGATCTCTCAAAATCAGAGGTTTTATTAAACGTCACCCGGTAGTAGTATTGATTGATAGTGGTAGCACGCATAACTTTATCCATCAGAGAGTCACATAAGCGGTTCATTGTTTTGTTAGAGCAATCTCTAATTTCCAAATCTAGATTGTTGATGGGGGGACAATGAAATGTGAAGGTTGTTGTGAAAATATCAAACTTCAAATGGGATATTACCACCTAAAGACCCACATGTTTTCCATCAGCATGGGTGGTTGTGACATTGTCTTGGGTGTTGAATGGCTCTGCACACTAGGACCAATCACAATGGATTTCCAAGAGTTACTTATGAGCTTTGGCCAGAATGACCACATGCATACCTTTCGTGGACTTTAGGCAGGTACTCCTATCATGGAGTTATCGCCCAATTTAATGGCATCCAAGCCATTGAGCCCACTACTCTTCATATTCATCCTATGATGCAACAGGTCTTAAACAACCACCTACATGTCTTTGACAAAACTCACAAGCTTCCACCCTTTAGAGGGGAACATGATCATAGCATCACTTTGGTCTTGGGGGAACAACCACCAAATGTGTGCCCATATAGATACCCTTTTGCCCAAAAGAATGAAATTGAAAAAATCATCAAGGAACTCCTAGAAGCCGGTGTCATTCATCCTAGAATAAGTCCTTATTCATCACCTGTGGTCATGGTGCTCAAGAAAGATTGGGAATGGCGCATGTGTCCAGACTTCAAGACCCTCAACAAGCTTATGGTCAAAGATAAATTCCCTATCCTGGTTGTTGATGATTTGCTAAATGAACTAAATGGTGCTCAATTCTTTACTAAGCTAGATCTTTGCTCAGGCTATCACCAAATACGCATGAAAGAAGTAGATATTCCCAAGACTTCTCTCTGAAGTCATGAAGGCCATTATGAATTCCTGGTCATGCCATTTGGTCTTTGTAATGACCCATCCACTTTTCAGAGCCTCATGAATCACCTACTCAAACCATATCTTAGAAAATTTGTCCTCGTTTTCTTTGATGACATTCTCATCTACAACCTCACCTGGGAAAAACATCTTTGGCATGTAGACCTACTCTTGCAACTACTCCGGAAGCATAAATTATTTGTCAAATTGTCCAAGTGCTCTTTTGGCATGCAAGAAGTTGAGTATTTGGGCCACATTGTGGGGCATGAAGGTGTCGGGGTGGATCCCAAAAATATCCATGCAATGTAGGATTGGACCCAACCAAATATCTTGAAGAGTTTGAGAGGATTCTTGGGTCTCATCGGCTACTATCAAAATTTTTTCCACAATTATGGTCGCATTGCTAGACCCCTCACTCACCTTCTCAGGAAAAATTCATTCCTTTGGACTGATGAAGCACAATAGGCGTTTATGTCTCTCAAACAGGCCATGTGTTCCACTCCCATATTGGGACTACCCGACTTCACCAAATATTTTGTGATTGAATGTGATGCTTCAAGTATGGGTATTGGGGCTTTCTTAATGTAGGAAGGTCGACCCTTGGCCTTCACCAGCCAAAAACTAAGTGGGAACATCTGGGATAATATATACCTATGAGAAGGAGATGATGGCCATCTTACATGCAGTGGATACCTAACGACCATACTTATTGGGGTGATGTTTCCAAATCCACACAGACCATCAAAGCCTCAAATATTTTTTGGAGGAATGACTATCCTTTCCACAACAAAATAAGTGGCTAGCCAAAATGTTGGGATATGATTATGAGGTAATTTACAAGAAAGAGCGTGAAAATGTCGTAGCAGATGCTTTATCACACCAATTTGAGGAGGACAACACCCTGCTAGCAATCTCTCTTCCCATTCTAGATTACATTGAAGAATCCCACAAGGAATGGTTTTCAGATCCTTCGCTCTCCCAACTGATTAATAAATTGCGAGCAGATCACAAGTCCAAAGTGGGCTACTCTTGGAAGGATGAGATTCTTTGCTACAAGGATAGAGTGGTGATATCATTGACATCCACCCTCAAAACACGCATTTTGGCAGAGTTGCACTCATCTCCCACTGTAGGCCATGTAGGCTTTCAGAAGACTTATGCTTGCACTTGTCCCTCCTTATTTTGGACAGGCATGAAAACTGACATTCTTACTTTTGCAGATGAATGTGATGTGTGTCAGTGCCACAAAGGAGAAACAATCAAGTCCCTAGGCAATTTACAACCATTGCCCATCCCTGCCTCAATTTGGATGGATGTTTCTATGGATTTCATTATTGGTCTTCTGAAGTCAGGCAACAAGTTAGTCATCATAGTGGTTGTGGAAAAACTTTCTAAGTATGCTCATTTTTGCACCCTACCCCACCCATTTACCCCCACTTTGGTGGCTAAATCTTTCATGAACCAAATCTTCAAACTGCATGGCATGCCCACTTCCATTGTGTCTGATCGTGACTCGCTCTTCACCAGTAACTTTTGGTAGGAACTTTTCAAGCTACCAGGCACCCAAATCCAACTAAGTACTTCCTATCATCCCCAAACTGATGGTCAAACTGAAGTAGTCAACAAATGTCTGGAGACCTACCTCAGGTGTTTCACTTCAGAAAAGCAACATCAATGGGTACAATGGTTACCTCTAGATGAATGGTGGTATGATACTAACTATCATGCCGCCACCAAGATGACTCCATATGAAGAAGTTTATGGTCAACTCCCCCCTTCACCTACTTCTTATATCCTTGGATGATCTAAAGTGCAAGCATGGATCAAATCCTACAAAACTATGCAACCATGCTAGCCCATCTCAAAGATAATCTCCATCAAGCTCATAATCACATGAAGCAATAGGCAGACCAACATCGTTCAGAGTGCACATTTCAAGAAGTGGATCAGGTATTCTTGAGGCTGCAACCATACAATCAAACATCACTCAAAGACAAGGTCCATAAAAAATTATCTCCAAAATTCTAATGACTTTATCAAATACTTCAACACATTGGAGAAGTAGCCTACAAGCTAGCCTTGCCACCCACTACAAAAATATATCCCGTCTTCCATGTATCATGCCTCAAGAAAGTGGTGGGGAACAATTGCAGAATTCAAACCAATCTACATGAATCAGATGAAGAAGGTTCAATCTGGCTCCAACATGAACAGGTCCTTGACACATGAGAATGACATCTGCATGACCATGTTAACACTCAAGTTGTTCCCTGCTTCCTAAAGGGAATACGGCCGAGGTAACCACTGACCAATCTTGTAGCTACAGGTCCTAGCCTACCTGCAACCAGAGAGGGCTCTCTCTTTATATTTTAGCTTTGTTTGATGAATGTTTTAGGCTAGTTATGATGCACTGTTTGTGTTGAATTTGGTGGGTTGATGAATTCATATAGAACTGAGGTATAGATTTACAGGACAGTTTGTTCCATTGGGCAATGGAGTTTGAGGGTTATTAATGTGCTTTGATAAGTGGATTTGTGAAAGACAGAGTGTTTGCATACAGAGCAAGTTAGGCCATGTGTGGAAACAATATCATATTTGTTGGTGAATTGGGGATTTAGTGAGTGAAAGGCAGTTAAGAATCTTTCACTATGCTAATGAAAAAACATGAAAGTATTTCTTAAGAGAAATTAAGAATTCTTAAACAGTATTTACCATGTTAGGATAAGTTTAGACATGAGCAATTAAGAATTCATATCCATGGCTAATCCAGCAGAAAACATATTTAGAAATAGAGATTGAGCATAGGGTGTTTGAAACAAATCCTAGGCTATTCTTTTTCTCTACTTACTAAGATTATGAAAACATATGAGTTATGGAATAAACAGGAAACACATACACTGGTAAGAGAAACTTATTGATTCAGCACATGACACAAGAATTCTGCAACAAAAACAGAGCTTTACATATCCATCTTCAGACAGCGTTGGAACCAGAAATCTCCATCATCAATTTTTATTATCAAAAAGTCTTTAGTATACAACACAGCTCTTCAGGAAGAATTGTATTACAACCGACCCTCAATGCGTTATCTGAGGGGATATATATACAAAAATAGGGTATAAAATATCTTAGTGGAAAGTTATGGTGCAATAAATTGCACCACCAACTCTCTTACAAAAAGTAAATGACAACATAAATATATCTTTTAATGTTGTGGTAGCCGACATTCTTCTCTCAGACAGATTTGACTTTATGGCTCTGGAATGTAGGCCGTAGCAGTGCTTTTAATTCTGCGTTAACATTAGGCCTGCTATTTGGGTGGATTGCTGAGTCATCTATATGCTGCTTGCTGTACCTATATGCTGATCTGCCTGCTGACCTGTATGCTGATCTTTCTCCAAAAAAGGCAAAAAACAAAGTGGAATTATCTAGGCAAAATCTCCAACATTGCTTGCCACCAATTAGCTGGGGGTAGCTGATGTCTCCTCATTTTAACCACTGTCTCATCTGCCTCTGTATGTCTATAAAAGTTAGGAGGGACTTCGAACAGATGATTTATTTCATGTTCAATAAAGAACAGTTCCTCCATCCAGCTGTCAAGAGGGTTCCAGAGGGAGGCCCTACTTCTTCTGTGGAGTTGTTGGATGTTGTGATGGTTCAACATACTTGTTGATCCTTGTCATAATACTGATTAAATATGACGCAGGTGTCCTGGCCGTACTAGCTTTGGCAGTCTTTGTCTGTAAAATAGCCATTTTAGCTCTGAATTCATCCTATTCAACCTCATCCTCCTGACATTTCCTCTCCAGTGTCTGAAGTAAAATTTCCTTAATGTCAGTACTTCTTGCTGTGAGGACTTGTATCTGTTCTGCTGGCTATTTGTAGAGCAGCCAATTCTTCTCTAGTGCGGTTATTGAGAAAGTGAATCATTTTGGTGGCTTGCTCAGGCATTATTCCCAGGGCTATCCTGGCTCTCTGAATTTGTACATGAGCTATCTCTATTAGCTCCACTTGTTCAAAAATTGCTTGAATGGACCTCCATTGGTCCTGTATAGATTGGCCAATTTTGGCCCAAATAATCTTTTTTATTTTTGCTAGGGTCTTACCTAGCATCAATTCTTTCTCTAGAGTTTTTACTTTGGCCTCCAAGGCCTTTATTTCACTTTTCTTTTTTGCCACAGTCATCTTTGATTTGTCATAACTAGCCTCCAGCTTCGCCAGTTTTTCCTTGGCAATATTTATTTATGTGACTTGATTTTCCAGCTCTTTAACAACCTTCATCAATTCCTCCATGCCCATGTTGGATTCTGCTGTTGCTGTTGCTTCTACTGTTGCTCCAGTTGCTGATGTAGCTGTAGTAGGTGCTGGAGCAGTAGGAGGGGCTGCTGTTGCTTGTGTTGGAGGGGCAAAGGTTTCAAGGTTTGTTGAAGTTTGAGGGGGCCTGATCCTTGCTTGTCCCTGTAATAAGATTCTCTAACTCCGGGCCTCCTTTGTAAGTATTCCTTTGGGTTCAATGACTAGGAGCAGCTCCATAGCATTATCCACCTATTTTTCTTGTGCAAGCTCTGCTGTGTCAGAATGGATGGTAGGAGGCAATTTTGCCTGTTTCCTCAATGCAGCTATATCATCCTCTTTTTTCTTCATAAGGGCTATAACACCCTTTAGGTATTTTGGGACATGTCCCAAATCAATAATTATGTCCTCCAAAGTCTTTATTCTATTGTCTTTCACGAAGGAGGACAACCTCTCCAAATCAAGCTGTCTCTTGTGTGCTTTAGGGATTCTTTTAGCTGATCGGCCAGCATTGCCCTGTCAGCAAGTGTTGCATACACCATCTCCCCAGTATGTTTGTGCAGCTCACTTTGATCCATGGGGTGTATGTCTTTAGCAAAGACCTCTAGATTTGTCCTATAATAATTTGCTGTGGTCTTTGGATGTGTGACTTTGGGCTTTAGATGAGTGAAGATCATATTTTCTTCCTTTAGATCAAAGGCAGCCATCAATCTTTGCTTTTTGGCTGGGGTTGTATTCAGGAATTGCTCATAGAGCTGCACCCTTAGCAACTCATTTTGTGCCTTGATCTCTTTGAAGCCCTCTTTAACTGTAGCTGGCTTTTTTCCCTGTTGTTTGGAGGAGGACACCTCCATAGTATGCTGTTGAGCCTGTTCTAGCTTAAATGAGCTAGTGGCCATCTGTTGGCTCATTTGTTTTTCTTTGCTTTGGCTTTCTGCCAGCTCTTCACTTATGTCTCCTTCTTCTGCTTCAGGGTCTACCCTCGGCCTCGTGGCCTCTGGTTGCTGCGATGACCCTGTTGGAGGTGTGATTTCTTCTCTGTCTCTCTTTTTCCCTCTCTCATCATTGAGAGGAGTCTGCAAATCTAGGTTTTGAATTTGTTCAATTTGCTGGAGAGGGGCCTGTCCTAATTGCTGGTCCTTTGAAGTACTGGGCTGCCCTGTTTCTACCTCATGTTGTTCATCCATCTTCTCCTTTCCTTTTGTTGTGGTTGTTGTTGTTGGAGCCTGCTAGATGTCCTGTGTAGCTGGGGCAATAGAGGTGCCTTCTCCTGCTTGGACTGGTTGCTTGAACAAGACCTGTTGACAAGAGTCTAAGTCAAGAGTTTTTTCCAAGTCCTTTACATTTTGCTCCATTATTTCTTCCTGAGTCAATTCCTCTACTATTGATTCAGGCACCCATTCATCTTGATTAGCAAATTGTTGTACTTGAGGGAGTGGGCAATGCTTATAGGCTAGCAGCCTATATTTAACCCTCCTGGCATTGATGAAACCTTCAGGGTCATAAGGGACCCACCAGAAGCTTCTCTTGAGTTTGAGCTGTTGTCCTAGTATTTGGTCAGTTTCTTGCCAACCATCTTTTTTGTTCATGGTAAATGGGCCTAGGTGGTCCCTGAACTTCAGGTTGGCTTTCTTCTTGGCACTGTGAAAGTGTGTTAGATCAGAGTTTATAAGCTGTCTATAGTACTCTAGGGAAAATAGCCTCATAGGGACATACTTTGGGAGCCTGTAGGGACAGAGCTCACAGCCATAAATTCTGATGACTGTGTGGTTTTGGTATAAGTACCAATCACCAATTTTGTAGCTTCTGGATAGCTGCAAGATTTTCTGCATATCCTTGGACAATCTGATAGGAGGAGTCCTTTTTAAAAGGCATGTGACTGGATACACAAACTGATCAATGAATTCACAATATGAGTAGGGGGAATTTTGGACTTGGTGGAAGACTGAAGACCAGAAGATCACAGACCTTCTCTCACCCTGTGAGTCCAGCTTCCTGATTGAGCACTGGAAGCAATCTGTCTGGTAGTATAAGAATAAGTGATAGATGTATGAGGAATATTTGAATATTGCCTCTCTGTCCAGCCTTGTCAATTGATCATGTATCTTATTGGCAATGTACTTGGCATAATTGTATTTCATAGCAAGGGGCTTCATAAGGCTGTATGCAGAGAGCATGACCAACACAGTTAGATAAACATGCTTGTTTGTGGTGAACCCCAACACAGAGGTCAGCATATCTACCAGTAGCTTGCCAACCTCATTGAAATCTGCATAGGAGAAAGGAGGTGGCCCAGAAGGTTGGCAGTCTGCCTTCATGAATTTCCTGGCCATGGCAGCAATGTCTGTGCTAGAGAGTTTGGAGCCCTCATCTAGCAAATAGTTCATGGAGAAGGGGTATAGAAACTGGGTCTGCTTGTAGTTGAGCATCTGGTTGATGGAATCTGGAGTTATATAGAAGAGGATGCTCCCAGATGGAGACTTCACAGCCCTGAGTTTCTGGTCATAGTTCTCTACACATAGGTGGATGATTTCGGGGAAAATGTTCACAGAAGGAAGGAAGTAGGTGGGTAGATTGGATTGCTAGATGCCATACAGGTCACTGTTGTCCAAGTGACTGTTTCTTAATTGGAAATATGTTTGCAAGTGGTTTCTTTCTGCCACAAAGTCTGTGATGAGGGCATCACTGTCCACCAGTGGTATAGCTTCTAGCTCTCTGTTAGGTGGATTTATAGGCAATACATCTAGAGCAGCTGGAGTGGCCATTGTCTTGCTTTTGCTGGTGGTTTACTGTAATTTAAGCTTGATGTGAATGCTGAGGAATGGCTTACTGCTCTCTGTTTGCAGTGAGAAGTTTGGTAGTGCAAGGAGGCTATCACAGGCTTAATGAATCTGTGGGGCACTCTGTTTTGAGGAACCAGAGTGTTTTTGAGCTGGTTAGCTGGTCATTTGCAGAGAGTTCCTTTAGCAGGGGTGGGGGAACTTTGTCAATTCAGCCTTCTAGTTGGTGGCTCGGATTGTTTAGTTGCTTCTTGTGAAAAAATGGTAAATTTCACCGAGGGTCACGGGTTTCCTTGAGACTTCTGTCGTGCAGGGGTTTCAGAGGTTTTTTAGGTAGATTTTATAGGTGAATTTCAATAATGTGGGTCCTTTAACTGAGTTGTTTAAGCAGGAAAACAGGATTACACGGAGAACAGTGGACAGGAGAGGGTGCCTGCGGCAAAATACCTGGTTTTAATGGCGTACGAGGCGTTTTCACCGGTCATATTGGCTGAATTGTAGGTAGTTGGGTTGACAATGGAGGTGGCAACAACTTTGGCAGATAGCTTTTGCTTTTTGACTGTTGGAGGCTGAATTTCGCTTTCAGAGGAGCTCCAGGCGTCGTATAAAATAATGCGAAATAACGGTTTTTTGACGCCTTTTTATGCATTTTTTTTCATATTGGCGCCTTTTTGTGATGATGTCATGCTGACATCATCATGGGCCCGGGTATGGATAGGTGACGTGGCAGGTGACGTGAGTGCCCAGGTGGCACTAACACGGTGGCAGGGTGGACAGGGGGACGTGGGGGCCAGGGGTGACATGGAGGCCTGGTGGCGGCAAAGCGGGGTGACGTCACGCTGACGGGGGCGTGACGTTAGCGTGGGAGGAAAGTGGTAAGTGGTTTCCCTGGAGGGGTCCTTGGTGGTAAGCTGTTTGGAGGGGGGGGGGGGCAGCAAACAACCCGGGCACCTGACGCGTGGCGGGTGTATGGCGGCAATACCGCCCATCCCCCGGACGCAAAAGGTTGGGCAGTTCTGGTTGAAGATCAACCGCCAACCATAGGATGGGCGGGGCGGGAGATCGCACGGCGGGCGACGATTGTGATGTGCCACCACGTTATGTCATGGGGACTCGCCGTATATATTAAAATATGTTTAATTATATCGGGCGCGCGGGGTGGGTAGAAACCTTAGGTTAAGGGTTTTATGCGCATTTTATTAAAAAGTTTTTTATTTAAAACTTTATAATAAACGGGTTTATGGTGGAGGAAAGGGGGAAAGGGTAAATGAGGGTGGGGAAATTGATTTCTTTGCCTTTTGACCATAGTTTTTTGGCCAAACCCATAGTTTTTAGGATGTTTTGAGGGCTAATACTAACCCTTGAGGGGTTGATATTTCCCAAGGAAGGTTTTATGGCTATAGCACTTGGGGGAGGGTATCTATAGGTATTTTTTGGGAGACTTTCAACTAGATTGTAATAGGATTAGGGGTAGGGGGGAGTTGGGGAGCCAATTAGTGATTAGTATGGTTTGTGAGGTGAATGAAGGGGTGAAGCCAAGTTTAGATAAGTGAAACTTAACTTAGGATTTTGAGGATAAATGAAATGATGAAAAAGGATGTTTTACACAAGAAATGTGGCTTCTTTTCATGTTCGAATTTCATGGCTTGACCAAGTAGTTTGTGATGTAATGGAGTGGAACTGGACACCTGAACAGATCTCAAGGCCCTTGGGAGTGTTAGTGAAAAATGATTTTTTGGGGGAAACTGGGGAAGTTAGACATGCTTCCAATGTTTGTCCTCCACTCTTTGTTTTTGATGCCCACACCCTGAGTGGCATAAGTTTTTACACTTAATAGGCCAATTGGTGATGGCTCTCCATTTCTGCAACCTTGCATTACTTACCCATCCTAGTAATCCTAACATTTTTTCTTCATTAAAGTGGGTGCACTTGAACTAGCAGACCCTGATCTTCTTCTTTTCTTTTGACTGCCCTCCTATCTAATATCTACCCTTATTTCTTCCAAGGCCCCAGATTAAGCAGTTGGGAACCTTA
>APFE031171584.1:16630-32675 GCA_000404065.3 Pinus taeda | reverse complement strand
AATTGGCAATATGTCTGCAAATGGTTTCTCTCTGCCACAAAGTCTGTGATGAGGGCATCACTGTCCACCAATGGTATAGCTTCTAGCTCTCTGTTGGGTGGATTTATAGGAAAAACATCCAGCGCAGCTGGAGTGGCCATTGTCTTGGTCTTGCTGGTGGTTTTACTGTGTTTCAAGCTTGGTGTGAGTTCTGAGGAATGGCTTACTACTCTCTGTTTGCAGTGAGCAGTTTTGGTAGTTCAAGGAGGCTGTCACAGGCTTAATCAATCTGTGGGGCACTCTGTTTTGAGGAAGCAGAGTGTTTTTGAGCTGGTTAGCTGGTTATTTGCAGAAAATTGCTTAGCAGAGGTGAGGGAAATGACAATTTAGTTCTTCTAGCCTGTGGCTTGGCTTTTTAGCTGCTTTTTGTGAAAAATAGGTAGATTTTCACCGCGGGTCACGGGTTTCCTTAGGACTTCTTTCGTGCAGGGGTTTTAGAGTTTTCTTAGGTAGATTTTAGGGGTGAATTTTCAACAATGTGGGTCCTTAAACTGAGTTGCTTTAAGCAGGAAAACATGATTTTATGGAGAACAGTGGACAAGAGGGTGCCTGCGGCAAAATACCTGGTTTTAATGGCGTACGAGGCGCTTTCACCGGTCGAACTAGCTGAATTGTAGGTGGTTGGGTTGAAAATGGAGGCGGCAGCGACTTTGGAGGATTACTTTTGCTTTTCGACCGTTGGAAGTTGAAATTCGCTTGCAGAGGAGCTCCGACGTTTGTAAAAAATAATGCAAAATAACGGTTTTTTACGCCTTTTTATGCATTTTTGGCATATTGGCGCCTTTTTGTGATGACATCATGCTGACGTCATCATGGGCCCAGGTACGGACAAGGTGACATGGCAGGTGACGTGGGTGCCCAGGTGGCACTGACACGGTGGCAGGGTGGACAGGGCGACGTGGAGGGCAGAGGTGACGTGGAGGCATGGTGGCGGCAAAGTGGGGTGACGTCACGTTGACGGGGGCATGACGTCAGCATGGGGGTAGGGCGGTAAGCTGTCTCCCCGGCAGGCTCTTAGGCGGTAAGTGGTTTGGGGGGGGGCAGCGAACAACCCCAGCGCCTGACGCGTGGCGGGGGTACGGCGGCAATACCGCCCATCCCCCGGATGCAAAAGGCCGGGCAGCTCTATAGGAGGATCGACCGCCCACCGTAGGATGGGCGGGGCGGATGATTTGACGGTGGGTGGCGATCGTGATATGCCGCCAGGTTAACGACAAGGGACCCGCTCGATTATATAATAATCGTTTAATAAATGGGGCGCGGGGTGGGTTTAGAACCTTAGGTTATGGGTTTTTCGGGTTTATTAAGCGCGTATTTATTTAAAAGATTTTTATTTCAAAACTTTATAATAAAGGGTTTAGGGCGGAGGAAAGGGGGAAAAGGGTAAATGAGGGTAGGGAAAGTGATTTTTGCCCTTTAACCATAGTTTTTCTCAAACCCATAAGTTTTAGGAAGGATTTAGGGCTAATACTACTAACCTTGAGTGGGTTAATTTTCGCCAAGGAAGGGATAGGCTATAGCATCTGGGGGAGGGAAGTTAGGGAGCTAGATCATTAGGTTAGTGATTTAATATGGTTTGTGAGGTGAATGAAGGGGTGAAGCCAAGTTAAAATGAAACTTGACTTAGGATATTGAGGATAGATGAAAATGATGAAAAAAGGGTGTTTTTACACAAGAAATGTGGCTTCTTTTCATGCTTGAACTCCATGGTTTGACCAAGTGGTATGTGATGTAATGGAGTGGAACTCGAGACCTGAGTAGATCTCAAGGCCCTTGGGGGTGTTATTAAGAAATGACTTTTGGGGGAAACTGGGGAAGTTAGACATGCTTCCAGTGCTTGTCCTCCATTCTTTTTCTTTAATGCCCACACCTTGAGTGGCATAAGTTTTTGCACTTAATTGGCCAATTGGTGATGGCTCTCCATTTCTGCAAGCTTGCACTACTTACCCATCCTAGTAATCCTAACATTTTTTCTTCATTAAAGTGGGTGCACTTGAACTAGCAGACCCTGATTTTCCTCTTTTCTCTTGACTGTCCTCCTATCTAATATCTACCCTTATTTCTTCCAAGGCCCCAGATTAAGCAGTTGGGCACCTTTATTTCTCCACCTAGCTAGTCATCTGCCAAGCTTAAGCTGTTTGGTCAGGAAACATTCTCTATTCTGCAACAAGCAATTTAACCATGGCATGGTCCAGTTTAGATTGTTGGGCCATCCATCCAGTGTGATTAGCAGCAGTACTTGGATAGCATGACACTGCCAAATGAGCTTAGTAGTGGCATTTTGACTGGCCACTTTCCTGGTCCTTAGTTTGGGGTTCATTTCACTTTTCTTTTGACCATTTGTTTTTCTTGCCTTTTGATTATTCTTTTAAGGCATACCCTCTTTTCATTTTTTAATTTTCATAGTATGTACACAAAATATGGAACCTTTGCAGCCTGCAATGATGAACATATTTAGCCCTTCCACTGTCAATCATGAAAGATGAAACCTATTGGTATAGGAACCTAACAGTGGCACCACTTGGGGATGGATTTACATGGTGGAAAGCCAAGAACAGCAGGTCAGATAGCCTTATTTTCTCCCTCTCTCTGTAGTGAATTTGCTCTAGTATTGCCACCTTTCATCTGCAATTAGTGAGATGGTATGCAGTGCTTAATGACCTCTTTAGGACAACAATAAATATTTCATGACTTGCTTAGCCTGTATCATTGCCTATCATTGGTTTTCTGTTTTGAAGACCTTGCTCTCCTCTGTTCATCTGAGCTTTCCCAGCATCTATGTCATCTTGATGTGGTTTTGCTGATCTTTCTTCAAAATCTGTTGTAGTTGCTCTTCTATATATCTACTAAAAAAAGGAAAAAAGTACGTGAAAATATAGATATTTATGTACAATATGGGGCCATCCTATGCTTATGTATCATGGTAGTGCTTGAGCATTCTCCCATTCACTGGGCCTTCATCATTGTTTGACTCATCTAGACTCTTGAGAAATAAGGTATTGTTACCTTGTACAACTTGAATTGTGAATGGCCATTCCCACAGAAAGTCAAACTTGCCATGCTTTCCTTTGTCTTCCCTCCTAGAGTCCCATTTCAGTACTTTGTTACCTATGAAAAAGTCCTCAGCCTTTGTTCTTTTGTCAAACACCTTTTTGAGCTTTTCCTGTAGAACTTGGGTCCTATGATACACTTCTTCCCTTGTTTGTTGTAAGTGGATTGTCTGATTGATCCTTCTTTGGATATCGTTGGGTTCAACCTGTATTTCTTGCAGCAATTTGATTACAGGGATCCCAAGGGAGGATGGGAACACAACTTCTAGGCCATATACCAATTCATATGGGCTAGTGCCAATAGATCTTTTTGTGGTCAATCTATCTGCCCATAGTGCATTCACCAACTTTTTATGCCAATTCTTTTTGTTCTCCTCCAAGACCTTTTTAATGATGTTGATCAAGCTTTTATTGGAGGACTCGGCTAGGCCATTGCCTTGAGGGTAATAGGTTGTTGAGTGACCTAGGGTGATATGATATTTGTGATAGAAGCTGATCATTTTCTTGGATTTAAAGGCAGCTGCATTATCTGTTATGATTTTCTCTGGGCAGCCAAATCTGGACAGGATATGGTTTCTAGGAATTGTATGATAATTGAATCATTTGCTTGTCTACAAGGTATAGCCTCTATCCACTTGGTGAAGTAATCAGTAGCTGTCAGGATCCATCTATGTTGGCTTGAGGATGAAGGGTGTATTTCTCCAATGAAATCTAAACCCCATTGTTGAAATGGTTTTTCAGTTGAAATGGGCCTGAGGGGTAAGGGAAGCAACTTCTTCTTCCCTTCAAAGATCTGACATTTATGGCATGACATTACAAACTTTTTTGCATCAGTAAACAGGGAGGGCCAATAAAATCCAACCCTTAGGATTTTGTCAGCTGTGGATTTCTAGTATAAGTGTCCTCCACAGTCTCCTGCATGAAATTCTCTGAGGACCTTATCAGCTTCATCTGAAGTCAAGAAGTTGAGTAGGACACCTTAATGATTTTTCCAAAATAACACATTGTCTATGATACAAAATTTTGCAGCCTTCAGTTTTAGAAATCTGTTCTTGGTTCTGGATAACCCTGGAGGAGCTTGCAGGTTTAATAATACAAAACATATGTCAGCATACCAAGGTGATTCTAGAAAGGCTTGATTGATCTGTGGAGTTGCCATCTCCTGCTCGTTATCCAGTTCATTGATGTCAAGGGCTTCAAAGTTAGTCTCAATCATTAGTTTAGCTAGCCCTTGTCCTTTTATAAGCTTTGTTGGTTTGATTTCTATATCATATTCCAGAATATTGGCAATCCATTTGCCCCTCTTGCCTTCCATTCCTTCTTGGGTTAAGATATCTTTGACTACTGCATTGGGCACATATGCAATTATGTGAGAGTACAGAATGTAAACTCTGAAATCCTTGATGGCCTTTACCAGGGCATATGCTTGTTTTTCCATGATTTTGTACTTGAGTGGGGCATCCCTAAGGGCTCTACTAAAAAAGGCAATAGGTTTTTCACATCCCAAGTCATCCTTTTGCATTAGGACAACAACAATTGTGTTTTCAGAGGCAAAGGAGAAGATTATAAAGTCTTTATCAAAACTAGGGCTTGTAAGCACGGGAGTTTTTGTCAGGGCTATCTTGATTTCTTCAAAGGCTTGTTTAGTCTCAATTGTCCATTTGACCTTGGCATCTTTCTTGAGCATATTGTTCAACAATCTTATCAACTCAGCCAAGTTGGGGATATATCTTCTTAGGAAATTAATCTTCCCCAAAAAGGCTTGTAACTCCTTGATGTTTCTTGGATGGGGGACTTGCAGGATAGCCTGAATCCTATCAGGGTCAATTCTTATGCCATCTTTTGAAATTATGTGACCGAGGAGTTTGCCTTCTTCCAGGCCAAATAGTGATTTCTTTGGGTTTAAAGAAATGCCATACTTTCTGCAAATTAAGAACACTTGTCTGAGGTGTTTTAAATGCTCCTGGTCTGATTTTGAGAAGGCTGTTAGATCATCAAGGTAGATGACTAAGAAATCATGGATTTCTTTGGCAAAGGCTATATCCATTGCCCTTTGAAATGTGGCTCCAGCATTCTTGAGTCCAAAAGGCATTTTGACATATTTGAAAGTTCCCCAAGGTGTGGTGAAGGCAGTTTTATCTTGGTCGTCTAGGTGAACTAAGATTTGATTGAATCCTGAGAAGCCATCCAGCAATGAAATCCTTGAAGCTCCCACTACCCTTTGCAAGAGGTGGTCCATTTTTGGCAAGGGGTAGTGGTCTTTGAGAGAGACTTTGTTTAAGTTTCTCAGATCCACACAAAGTCTTATCTCCCCTGTTTTCTTTCTTGTGGGCACAAGGTTGGAAATCCATTCAGAAAATCTTATGGGAGAAATTATCCCAGCTTCATACATTCGTTTTACTTCCTTCTCTATTAGGGGAAGAAGTACTGGATTGACCCTTGTTAGCTTCTGTTTAAAGGGTTTTTGGTTTTCTTTCAGGGGGATTATGTGCTGGATCACTGTAGTATCATAGGACTTAAGGTCCTCATAGCTCTAGGCAAATACATCCTGAAATTGTTTGAACAGTTTGATATATTCTGGCTTCTTATCAGGGGGTAGGGTTCTAGAGAGCTTGATCATTTTGGGATTTTCAGTGGTCCCAATGTTACACTCCTCTATTTCTGCATTAATGGGTTGCATCTTTGGTTTTTTAGAAAGATCATTTGAATCAAAGATGTCTTCTAAAGGAGCAAGCCCTGTAGGCAAGAAATTGTCTTTTAACTAAATTACTTCTGTTTCTTCCTCATTAATTTCATCCAGATCTGCTATCTTTAGCTTCTGCAAATTGGCAGGGTCAAAGGTTGTAGGATGTAATATCCTATCTGCTGTTTCAGATGATATACTGGTGTTTAGTTCATCCTTTTGGTTTTGATCCTCCTTAATGCTTGTGTCAATGTTTAAGTTTGAGAATTCCTCCTTCATGGTTAAAAAATTATTTATCTGAGTATCATTCTCAAATACTTGCCAATTATTAATTTCTGAACAGAGGGCCTTGTTTGATTTTCATCAATGATTGGTGGTTAGGCCCAAAAGGAAGCTTAAGGTACTTGCAATGGTTGCACAGGCTGCTGAGCATGCAAGTTGTAGGTTCCTAGGTATTTGGTGAGCTGATATTCAGGAATTGTTGAGCAAGTCGTTACAGCCAACCTATGACCTCAGCCTGGGATCATTCTTTAACAAAGGTTTCCCTTATTGTTGGATAATGAGGTCTAAATCCCCAATATGGAGACTTTGGTCACTTCCTAGATTTCTTTATCAGTTTGAGACTAGTAGGAGGGCTTCATATTCTGCCTGTTATTTGTGCATCTGAAGTTAAGCCTATAGGCATGACCTAGAGCATGGTCATTTTGAGTATTGTGTATCCATACCCCTGCTCCTGCTCCAAGCTTATTTACTAACCCATCAAATTCTAAATACCACCAGGTTTCTTTGTCATCATTGGTCTCAATTGATTTACAGACCTGTTCAGTCTCAATTGATTTGCAGGTTTGTTCAATGGCCAAGTCTAGTTTTGGTAATTCTTGTGACTTGTCAGCAGACTCTGCTGTTTTAATGAGATTAGTGATCTGTTGTTTAGTAATAATGGATATTTCATTGACATGCCTGGTTTCTTTTGTCTCTAGGAGCTTGAGCTCAGCTTTGGGGCACATATCAGCATTGTATAGTATGAAGGAGTCCATATCTGAATGGATGGAGTAGATTGGGAAATTTTGAGGTTTATCTTGGCTGCTGAGCACATATTTCATGAGTGTCTCTCTGTACAGTCTCTTTGGCAGGCCAAAGACTGAAATTGTGGCATATGACATGTCTAGTTGCAAAGATCCTTGGAGTTTGGCACCCCAAGATCTTGATAGGAGCATACCATATTTAGGTGGAATGTCTGCCACTACTACATCCATTAGAATTGTTTTTGCTGGATATTGGATTAGGGACACACAAAGGTCCTTGATTAGGCCTAAGCATCTAACCTGGGTGGAATCAAATGAAAATAAATCTTTATAGGGTCTGGTGATGTCTAGACCAAGTTTCTCCATTACTGACTTAGGCATGAGGTTATGAGAGGCTCCTGAGTCAAACATGGTATTGTGTAATACTTTGTCATGAATGTTTAGGCTTACATAGAATGGAGGAGTTCCTCCATCCCCTGATTTGCCATTGACTTCTGAGCCAAAAATCAGTTCTGGTTGGTCATCCAGAATGTTAACTGCATCCCTATTTTCTGGTACTTGTAATGATCTATTAATTTGTTGTCTGAAGACCTCATGCTTGGCTAGTTCAGTCAGAGGGATTGCAATTTTCAGTTTGCCAATTTCTGTTTCAAGATTGAAGGGTTTTTCCATCTGAACTTTTATATTATGAGCAACAAATTTTTCCTTTTCTGCTGAATTTTGGGTGAGCATGTCCTACTCAGGCATATTGTTTTGGGATAAGTTTGGGTTGGCTCTATTTTCTAGAGGTTTGCCCAAACTCTCTGTTGGAAGAAGTGGTTTGGATGTAGGTTTTACTGGAGGTTGTATTTCAGATACATCTTCCACTGTAACCTCTTTTTGGGGTCTTTTATCTGAGGACTCTGTTAAGACAGCTTTGTCATTGGATTTCTTGGGTTGCTTGTTGTTTGCTTGTTTGGTATTCTCAGGTACATCTATGGTTCTACTTCTTAGCTTGCACTGTTTGTGTACTTCATAGACTGTTGTGTCATACCCTTCTCTGAAATCAAATGACTCACCTGATTTTGCCTGGAATTTGTAATTTTGGGCTTGTTGACAATCTTGGGTTTGTTGATCATCTTGTGTCAAGAATACTTGTTCTTCACCATCCAAACCCATTAAGTTGATGTGGGGATCCTCTATTTGTTCACTAGTGGTTGAGGCCTCTTCATAATTCTCTTGAAATGGAGGTCTAATGTTCTGATCAGGACTAGTTCTCCCAGCATTTGGGTTTTGGTTTTTCCTAAAATTTGGATTCCTTGTAGTATTGATTGTTTGTCCTTCCCAAGAGGACTTTCTCTCCATGGTCTCAACTCTATCTCCCAACCTCTCCATACCCTTCATGACTGCATCTAGCTTTTGATCAAAGGTTGAGGGTTCTTCTTTGAAAGTTATTTTCCTCTCATTTTTTGCTCTGGTTCTCTTGGCAATCAGGTTTTCCTCTACACTTACAGCTATATTCTACATGTCTGCAAGACTTGGAGGTGCTCTTTCTCTTAATTGATATGCCATGTCTGGGTCAAATCCATCAGGAAATTTGATCAAGGCTAGATCATGAGGAGGTCTCAGGTTTTGAGGGATAGCATTATATACATTGTTGAACCTAGCATAGTAGTCTTGAACTGTCTCTTGTGGTCCCCTCTTCAGATTATCATACTCTGTCAGTATGTGAAGGGGGTCTTTGTTCTTTTCCCACCTGTTTAAAAAACTTAGGTATAAGGCATCAAGACTGACTATAGAATTTGCAGCCAGAGACATGAACCAATTCCTTACATCCCCTGTCAAACTTTGCACAAAAATTTTCATTCTTACATCTTCATCATCAATCTCATAGTTCTCAAAATAGTCCTGCATCCTCTTTGTGTGTTGTTGGGCAGTATAAGTGCCAGTTCCATCAAAGTAAGTGATTTTTCCTTGGTAGTCTTGGGGAATTGCCCCTGGGTTTGCAGGCAGGACTAAAGGAGCATATCTAGCCATATTGGTAGGGATAAAAGGGGTACCAAGAAGGAGTGGGACAGCTGGGACAACAGGGATAACAGGGATAACAGGAGTGAGGTGTGCAGGGGATGGGGGAGTGGGGAAGCTACCTTGGGAGGTGGATGAAGAGCTAGGATATGCTGGGGTAGGGTGAGGATGAACTGCTGGTTTGACAGGAGTGGGAATGTAGCTCTACTGATTTGGTTCAGTATCTGAATCTGAGAGCTCTCTTAGCTGCTCTTGTTTCTTTAAGATTTTGGTGATTAAATTGGGGTTTTCAAAGATAGTTGGGGGATTAGGGTCAGGGTTGGACCTAGTGAAATGAGATTTCTTCTTTGGAGCCAGCTTCTGAGTTTTCTTTCCTTAACACCCTATGATAGTACTTTTAAACAGGAAGCTCATTTCTTTTTACTTGGTATTTAACCTAAGTCCCCAGCGGAGTCGCCATTGATGTTAACCCTCACGTTGTTCCCTGCTTCCTAAAGGGAATACAGTCGAGGTAACCACTGACCAATCTTTTAGCTACAGGTCCTAGCCTACCTGCATCCAGAGAGGGCTCTCTCTTTATAGTTTAGCTTTGTCTGATGAGTGTTTTAGGCTAGTTATGATGCACTGTTTGTTTTGAATTTAGTGGGTTGATGAATTCATATAGAACTGAGGTATAGATTTACAGGACAGTTTGTTCCATTGGGCAATGGAGTTGAGGTATTTGTGCTTTTGAAAGTGGATTTGTGAAAACAGAGTGTTGCTGCAGAGCAAGTTAGGCATGTGTGAAACAATTTATCAAATTTGTTGGTGAAATTGGGGATTTAGTGAGTGAAAGGCAGTTAAGAATCTTTCACTATGCTGATGAAAAAACATGAAAGTATTTCTTAAGAGAAATTAAGAATTCTTAAACAGTATTCACCATGTTAGGATAAGTTTAGACATGAGCAATTAAGAATTCATATCCATGGCTAATCCAACAGAAAACATATTTAGAAATAGAGATTGAGCATAGGGCGTTTGAAACAAATCCTAGGCTATTCTTTTTCTCTACTTACTAAGATTATGAAAACATATGAGTTATGGAATAAACAGGAAACACATGCACTGGTAAGAGAAACTTATTGATTCAGCACATGACACAGGAATTCTGCAACAAAAACAGAGCTTTACATATCCATCTTCAGACAGCGTTGGAACCAGAAGTCTCCATCAGCAATTTTTATTATCAAAAAGTCTTCAGTATACAACAGAGCTCTTCAGGAAGAATTGTATTACAACCGACCCTCAATGCGTTATCTGAGGGGATATATATACAAAAAGAGGGTATAAAATATCTTAGTAGAAAATTATGGTGTAATAAATTGCACCACCAACTCTCTTACAAAAAGTAAATGACAACATAAATATAGCTTTTAATGCTGAGGTAGCCGACATTCTTCTATCAGACAGATTTGACTTTATGGCTCTGGAAAGTAGGCCGTAGCAGTGCTTTTAATCCTGCGTTAACTTTAGCCTGCTATTTGGGATATTCTTATTTCAAGATATTCTTATTTCCAAGTAATTAATATATAGGACCAATTATATATCCATATATGTGCATGATCCAAAACAATACTCTATTTTACATAGTTACAATATGGAAATTATGGAAACTTCTTAGTGGAATTCAAGTCCCACTATAAGCCAAGTTTGTATATGAGTTTCGACACTGAGATGTAGTATACATAATTTTATATTCTTCCCTTACCTACCAACCATAGATAGACTTGGAGATTTGAATTCATGTAATCCATTTCCTTTTTAGGAGGTGAATTCATCCAATGAATTAAAATTGGTTAAGCCTATAGGAAATTAGAGACTTACACTTTTTTATTTAAATAAATACAAGTAATAGTTGACTTGGAAATGCCATCCAATGTGGTAACACCAAGCCTAATGATTATAGTATTGAGATCCCATTGATGCTATAACATTAAAGGGAGAGAACCTACCATTCAAAGGCCATCACATGAGTGTACGTGAAGATGGCCTTAGTAGGCCCCTGATCTAACTATCACTATGACAATATATTATATTGGAGTGATCGTTGATTTGTTGACACCAAGTAGTGATGACCTTGAGTGACTATTACTATGTATCACTAGGGAAGAAATTTTCTATGTGATACCTAAAACTTGAGTGAAGCAATTGGCATTCAAGAATTATGAGATTTCATGTTTCATTGGGAAAGTCAAATTTGGAGTAAGAAGCCACCCAAATAACTTAAGTTATCAATGATACACCACTCAATTTTTTTTTTTAGCTAACATGATAGAAATTCCTACCTTTTTGTCACAGAAATAAGTCAATTCCATAATGACCCAAAGGAGTCCCTTCTCCTTATTGAACAAGAATGTGTTTTTATAGAAATATGATGAGAGATGTATTTTATATTGTAGAAGGATCTGACTTCTTTGGTGGTGGTGTGTTCCTAAGAAACAAAATTTCGGAGTGATACCAGATCCTTGTTACAAACAAGACATAGAGGAATTATGGTTTTTTTTAACTATTAATTATTTGCTAGAGATGCAAGGAGAGATAAAATAATAAGGCTTATGCCCTAAGCGTTGTTAGTTTTTTTGGACCTATTAAATACATCTTAATACATAATGGAAACATGTTTTAAAAATGATACTTTACTTACATATACAAATGATAAAGTGAAAGGAATAATTTGGAAACAAGCTTGAAAATACAAAAAAAAAATGTGAGAGCCCACTGTATGAAGGACATCAGAGGAAAAAATTACTACATTATTAGATAGGTTTACACCTCTAAGGTTGTAAAACGTTTTGGAATTGGTAAGATAGTTTCCAACTTATAAAGGTATGTGTATTGGCCTAAAATGAAAGAATATGTAGCTTACTATATTAAAGTATGCATACTTTGTTGTAACATAAAGCTTAGTCATAGAAAGAAAGTTTATACCATCCCTTGCACCCATCCAATCTTGGGAAAGTGATTCCATGGATTTTGTGGGTGGTTTGGAAACAACCAAGAAGGGACATGCCTATACGTTTTTGGTGGTTGATAGATTTAACAATACATGAATTCTAATGCCTTGTAAAAATACTATTAAAGGATGAAAAATAAAAAGACATGTTCATTGAATGGATATCGGTGCTCTTGGCTATCAAGGAGCATCATCTCAAATAGGGATGCCATATTTCTTAGTGCCTTTGGAATACACTTTTAGATCAGATTGACACCAAGTTGAAGAGATATATAGCATTCAATTCTAATATAGATGTGAAAAAAAAAATAGTTAGTAGGATTTTGGTTCAACTTTTGAGGGGTTACAAGCATAAAAATCCAAAGACTCGGGGTGGAAATATAATCCATATTCAATAATATTATAATATACTAGTCCATACTATTACAAGTAAGTTTCCTTTCGAAAGTTATTTTTGGTTTTTTCCACCTTCACCCTTCAATGTTTCCTATGGAAAACATGGAGTAATGAAGGAAAACATCATAGGATAAGCATTGAAATTAGATAAATTTATTGAAACATTAGGAAAATCTAGTTACAAGTATAAGGGACATTAAAGAATTCACAGTTGTTGGGCCGTTAATATGCCATTATTATTATCACTTTTGAACACTTATCCCACCCATTTCCACTATTCTTCATCATGTCATTTATTATAATTTATTATATAATCCATTTTATGATGATTTATGCTCTTATATTATTTTATTCTCTTTTATTTTTAATAAATTGATGATATGAATTATTTTATCAATGATAGTTCTAATAAGTTGGTTATAACATTATTCACCATTTTTAGCCTCCAAGGTAACTTCTAGATTGAAGATTTGATTTTTAAAAGTGCCAACTCAGAAATTCGTTGGAATAAGGAGTGATAGTTTTGCGGTTGAGATTTTGAGCAAATGAAGACGAATCTGAGAAATCCGGAACATGGGTTTTGTTCAGAACGGGCCCAATTAACTTTTTTTCAAAGAAAGGTTTGCCCAAATTCGGCTTGTACTAAGAGAAACGCAGGGTTATTTGAGCACGATTTTCTCAGATTTGTTGTTGCAGCTGTCCTCCAAATCTCAGCTGCAAAGCCAAATTCGTCTTGCTTTTGTTGAGAGGTGGAAGGAAATATATTTTCTTGTTGATCAATTGGTTAGAATCAATCTAATTTTGTAAAAGAAATCATGTTGTACTTATCTTCATTGTAACTTCTCTCTGATCTCTCTATTTAAATGGAAACAAAGATCAGAGATGGATGACTTCAAGGACTTCAGGATGACTTTGGGGATTCGAATGATGGAGAATTGATGATTTGAATTAGAGATTCAGAAGCAAGAATTAATGATAGGATAGGAGGAAGGAAGGATTATTTTATGCTGTAAGTCTCAAAGCTTCAACTATTGTAATGATTTCACCATTTAATGATTAATACATAATTTGGGCGTTGTTGTTCACTCTTTTCCTTCTGAAGTAACCCAGCAGCATCCACTGGCAGCTAAGGGCCCAGCCTCTGGTGGAGTACGTTGCTGCTGTTCTGTATCATATCTTTACAATTGTTGATGTATCATTATACTGTGATTTATGCGTGGTTTGCTTATCTTTATTACTCGGTAATCTGATATATCTTTCATATGCTATGTTATGCTCTGTTATGATCAATGCGTTAATGGTCTTTCTCAGAAAATTCGTGTAATGACTCTGCACCATGTAATTGGATCTCTTTAGAGTTGAATCGCGTGTTTTTAGTCTTAAACTAGCTATTTCTGTTACAGAGCATCGGTGTGAATGTTACTGTCATTGGATCCATGTAAAATAACAATTATTGGAACTTGAAAGTAATGTTACTCTGTTTTGAAACATAGTTATATTATCCTTCATTCTCAGATTACTATATTAATGTGAGACGTGCATATATGGTTGATTATTGTTGTTCTATAATTCATCAATGAGTGTTGTTCCATAAAGTATATTCCATCCAGTTTGCTTGAGGGGAAAAGAATGTTATATCAGAGTGTGAAATCAGTTGGTTTTTGTTTGACTCGCGGAGATTTAGTTCTTTTGATTGTTGTTCCATTTACTGTTGTTCCATTTCCTATTTGTTGTTCCATTTTACTTTCTGTCGTTCCATTTAACTTGTATTTGCTGCTTTGGGTGTGAGAGAAGGTCTAAGGCTGTAGTGAGCCTCAACAGTCGTTGCCTAGCTCCCAGACCTATGGTCCATGCTCTAATTTCCTTTCCATCAGTTTCTAGAGGGATGGGTTATCGCTTCCGCACCCTTGACTGATAAGCTGCCTTGTGTGATTTTATCCTTTTGAAGTAATTTAGTCATAGTTTAGCATCCGTTTACCCTTGTGTTCTCTGAACGCTATACTGCAAACCATTACTCTTGAGTAAATAGCCACCTCAGACTGAGTACACTCTTGAAATAAAAAGTCGTCCCTGGGTTGACAATTAATGTGAGGTAATTAGGTGTTAAAAAGACGCTTTTTATTGCTCCACATTTTGGCGCCGTTGCCGGGGAGAGTGTAGCCATTTCTAAAAGAGTAGTGTGAATCCGATGAGTGCCTGCTAGGGAAGAGTTGGATCTTAAAAAAGGAAGGTAAGAACCTACATACAGAGCATGTAAAAGCCCTGCTCCCCCGTCTGCTTTCCAGCAGGATTGTTAAAGAACCTAGGGTAGAAATAGATGTTTGAATTTTTGTGTGAATGATTAGGAAAAAGATAGAAATTTTTAAAAAATGAATCACATGATCTCATGCAAGTGGTGATGTAAGCACCACCCATTTCACTAACCGATTGACAGGAACATTTCAAGAAGGAGCCTCGAAGAAACACATGAAGAACATCTTATACTATGGTAAGAAATGGCTCACGTTTCTACTTTTGAATTTCCTATCAAAGATCTAGGAGGAGTGACACAAATGCACATAATTCCCCCATATTTACCAAATTTTCATGGTTTAGCAAATGAAGATCCACATACATTTTTGTTTGAGTTTGAAATACTTTGTAGAGGATATGATTATTGCACTAACAACCAAAGGTTGAAAGTGTTTCCTCTTACTCTAAAAGGAGCAGCTCTCCGATGGTTCATGAGCCTAGGTGGGAATTGCATCCAATCATGGGAGGACATGAAGAACATATTCTTGAAGAAGTACGAAGACAATTGCAAGGCCAATGAAGATATTTTCGACATGATACAAGGGGAAGATGAAAGCTTGGAGGACTATGTAGATCGATTTCAATACAACCTTCAAAAATCAAAATATAAGCATTTGGAGAAAGAGATCTTAAAAACACGCCTTCTTAAAGGAATCAAAGATAAATTTTTAGAACTCTTAAATCTGATAGGAAAAGGTGATGTTTTTCAATTGTCATATAATGATGTTTGTGAATTGTGCATAAGGTATTCAAAAGGAATCTCCAAGGCTGGTAAGAATTCTAGAGATGTTTGTTCTTTCTTTTCCAAATCTGCTACAAGAATAGGAGACATAAGAGCTAAAATCAATGTGTTATTTGAAAATTTTAAAGTTGATTTTATTAGCTCTCTAAATGAGAAATTGGATGTTTTGCAGGTTCATAAAAATCAAGAATTGGATGAATTGTTTTACCCTCAGGACCGAAAGGAGCATCTCATAGATACTCAGTCTTCCTTATCTAGGATGGAAGTAGCATATCAAAGAGGTAAGGAAGCTGCAACAAGGTCAAAACCATGGAAATCATGGCCTACAGGTATGGTTCAAAACACTTCCTCTCCACTTTCTTACTTGCATAATCCATTATGGAATAATAATGTGTTAGGGCAGCCATGTCAATCTCAATATAACCACCAGCAATTTTCTTTACAATATTGGCATGGTTTACCTTATGATTGCATGACTACTCTCCCTCATCTTGTAGCACAAGCACATTCTCCATATTCTCCACCAGCTCTTCCGCAACATCCTGCTTGCATATCAAATTTATCCACTCAACCCAACCAACCACATCATCAAAATGCTCCATTCCATACACAATGCCTTGCTCAACTAATTCCACACCCTCGCCACAATAAACCAATACAACATGCTTACAATGTTGAACTACCAAAATTACCCACCGTTCCCACCCATTCTATCTCACATGCGCCATTAGAGAAAACCTACAATGAGATTCAGAATGTTTCAAATGCAAAAATTGTAGAAGCTATGGAAGAAAATGAGGTTTCTTTTACTATGCATCAACA